>DWON01001426.1:0-24497 GCA_018251015.1 Phocides pigmalion okeechobee
CATTGATTATCAACCTGTCTCTCTACTTAGCTTTTGATAACGTACCATTGATTATCAACCTGTCTCTCTACTTAGCTAATTGAACTACTAACTACTACTACTGATATTATTGTATAAAATGTTAAAATGCGAAATTATTCAAGATTCAACTGGTTGCTAAAAATAATGTAAGGATTTCAAACCGCAAAACAATTTTAAAACCACGTACTCCGAAAAGCACAAAACGACACGTAACATTTTCGCTCGACATCCCAAATCTGGATTTGAATCTTGACCACATATTATAATACGAGACTACGACCTTTGATAATTATATGCGCGCTGCTTCCGCTCGAATTCGCTTTAGAAATGTTCAGAGTATTTCAAATTGCATAATATTACTACGAATTTCCGGATAATTCAGTTCTCCAGTCCATTTTTCTGTTCCAAATTATAGCTGGTATTTTAGTGCTCATTTTAACACGCTTCTATTAGTTTGACCTGAAAATTTGCAATTCAATTTCATCGTTTTTGCTGATGTCATGTTGACTTAAATATAAGTTGGGACTTAGATTCAGCTTTGGGACTAGTTTTTGTTTGTAAAAAAATATTTTGTTTCAAAACAAAGTTAAGTTAAGTTAAGTTCATTTTTATATAATCATTTGACTCGCGCGTTAGGTTTATTTGTAGCCCACTTGATGTTAAATGATTAATTCCCATTAAAATTATGTTACCAAATAAAACAGGAGTAAGGAATAAAAAAACTTAACGCTAAGCATTGGGGACAAATGGGATTTGTCCCCAATGCTTAGTAAGTGTTTCAAGGCTAAGTGGATATATATTAGATATAGTAAATAGTGAACTATCCCATTTTTTCACATTCTGAGGTGTCCCGTGCTCTTGACTACAGTAATGGCTTTATAATAATAATTCAAACGTAATAGATCTCGATAAACTAATTGTCACTTGACCATGATTGAGTCGGTAATCGGATGCTGATATCGGATCGGATACATAAGTTATCTAAGCCATTCCGATTATATTAGTAAGTTAAACAGAACAATGATATTTCAGCTTCGTTTTTGATTCCGCAAGAAATTTGTATACTGTATCATTTCCAGCGAGATGTAAATCTCTCCACACCTCGCCAAGCCGGAGCCGCACTAGTCAATCAAGTGCCGAGCGAGTCCATCTATCATCGGTTATTTATTACTAGGAAGAGCATACATTTCACATTGCCCTGTTGAACTTTGCTTTAGATCGACAGGAGATTTTATAAAATAGCACTGGCTATAATCTTTTTATGAACTATGACTGGGTTCTGATGTCTTTCCACAGCTGGAGAAGATTTTTGCCTTCTAGCAGAATTGGAGTCGATTGGCAATTCGTTCAATGCACCCACTAAAAACTGCATTTCATGTGATCATCATCATCATCATCATCATCTTTTCAGAATCAACGATTTTCATGAAGTCTACCATTTCTTTGACAAGGAAATCTCTCCTTATTTAAAAAAAAATGTTATGTTTCCCGACGGTTGTTGAACATCCAAATAAAATAAAATACACGTAATAAATATCTTTTTATTAATATTTAGGATTTTGTAATAAAGCCTTATTATCCCTTGCCTTTTCATGATTATATACTGGTAAGTCGTTTATCCAAACTTTTGCTGCTCAAAATATTTTACTACTTCAAACTATTTCTAAGTAACATTGATTACATACATGCTACTATACATCTCGTATGAAAATACCACCTTTTGGGGACACCACAAAGTAAAAATATTATATTCGCAACTTTACCTACTCAAGGGACAAGGACGTGTATTATAAAATAACTTCGTATGTTCCCAAATCCAACCGCAACCTACTCTTCACGGTGGAAGTAAGTCAAAAGTTAAACGCAAGCAAGCGAAGTATCACCGCAAACTTATTGCGAGCACAAATCGCTACAGATACGCAAAGTTTGGAACTTGTCCCCTAATTGGAACACCGCCAAGCGAAGCATTTTGTGCGAGCTCCTTTTATGTTACCATGATACTCATAACAGGAATGATACATTTATCTAAAATAATGAACATCTTAAATGAAAACCTAACCTAAGCAATCTAAAGGGAGTACTAGCCTATGCGTCATGGTTCCAAGAACAGGAATGCTTATCATACAAATAAATAACTGACTTTATAGAGTCAAATTTGAGGTTGTTTACAAAAATACTAGTTAGCCTTTATGGGTGCAAATTTCAATTTAATTGATTAATTGTAATATCACCGTTTCAACACGTAACACGTAAAGCAATTATTATTTTTCGGTTGGAGAACAGTGGGTCGCGGGTACATTAATATTCGAGGCGATCATCCAAACATCACGCTAGATAGGTCTTTAGTCTTGTGTGATGTTAGATGTGGATATCCACACTGCAGACTGCAGAGACCATGTAACATTGAGTGGCCTTAAAATTCAGTTGGTACTGTTCTAACACTTTGTGGGCGTTTTATAGAACTATGATTTACAACAATAATGAGTATCATACAAGTCTGTAACAAAATTCGTGATCAAAATGTTAGAATGGTTTAAAAAAATTTCGACCATTATAGGTTTTTCAAAAAAAAAAGATCTATTTTTATACTGTATATATATTTCAAACTATATTTATAAAAGGAAACAAAAACCGTACAATTTTTTGACTTCTATTCAACCCCTTATTAAGTGGAAGTTTCAAAATTCCTTTCATAGCACAAACTTAAAGTTCATAGGTAAACAAAATATCAAGGTCCAGCGCTCATCTCTAGCTGTACGTTGATCTCTGGGTCTATGATATAGATAATTAATCATTTAGTTCAATTTAATATTTAATATAACAGTTTGAGAAGTGTTCAGTAAATTTCCAGAGAAGCAAAACTTAATATCTAAACTCGCAACGTGGCACTGAAATTAATAAAATAAACCCATATCATTCCGGCTCGATTAATGTTAGCGAAGTAAGTAGTTCCCAGTCCGAGTGAACCGCTTGCCCGCGTCCCAATTAAGGGACCGCTTTGCAACTGTGCGCGTCCGTAGTCTGTATTTGTGCCGGCTGACCGATAAAATGGTTAGTTACTATATCTCTAATCTCTAAATAATATAAGACAAAGTCCTACGTCGCGTCTGTCTGTCTGCTTGTTCGCGATAAACTAAAAGTACCAGACGGATTTTCTCAGTTTTCAACAACAGGTAGAGTGATTCCTGAGGAATGATTGGTGCATAAGTTAAGTTTTTTGTCGTAAATTGAGCGAGAAATTACCTAGTTAAATTCAGTATAGTAATTCAGTCGTCTTTCGAAATTGATGTTTCTAATTGTTAGTTTTTGTAACTAGGTAATGGTTGGATGTATCTATGAAAGAAAAATAATGTAAATGAATATAAACTCTACGCATGCATGTGTTGTTGCTCCGTCATTGCATTCTCCCGTTAGTAGTGTATTCTTAAGTTACTAATCTCACACCACTCCGGCTCGATCAATGTTAGCGAAGTAAGTAGTTCTCATTTCGACTGAAAGTCTTGCTCGCGTCCCAATTAGGGAACCGCTTTGCAACTTCGTCTGTAGTTGTCTGTATTTGTGCTGACTGACCGCGGACTTGCTTAGATTTCTGGACAACTTGTCTAAGATAGTCGTTTCGCTTCTAAGTGAGTCGTCAACTGCACCTTTGCAACCGAAACACAATAGTTGTTTCACGGCGGATTATGACGACAAAAAATAAAATAAAATAAAATATAAAACTAAAGTTAAATATGAATTAAAATATTTCATATTAGCCTCGCGCAGAGAATTGCGATTGCTATTCAACGCGGGAATGCAGCTAGTATTCTTGGAACCATGCCGCATGGGCACGTGCTCCTTTGTTGACTCCCGGATTCTTTAAGTTTCTATTATAATTAGGTTTAAGATGTTCATCATCTAAATATAATATAATAAAATTCAAGTATTCAAATATTTAAAAATTAACTATTTGATTTAAAATTGAATAAGGGCACCGCTCTCAATATATTTAATTTTGTAAAATGTGTGATTTATTTACACTGTTTTCTTCACTTACTTCACTACTTATAGTAAAATAATCAAGGTTCGTTTACCTTCAGTTCAAAAGTTCAAGAGTAATGTTGTAAAGAGTTTAAAATATCAAAATAACGGACAGACAGACGTTGTTCTATATGTGCAAGTATTGTTACCATTAAATTTGCGACTTCCCCACAAAATGTTTCGCTTGGCCGCGTCCCAATTAGGATACAACTTTGCAACTTTGCGTATCTGTAGCGATTTACTCGCAAAAAGTTTCGCGATACTTTGCTTGCTTGAGCTTAACTTCTACGTGTGACTTCTACCGTGAAGGCTGCGGTAGGCTTTCGCGGATAGTATATATATAATTAGTATTGTATAATGTACTTGCGCTGCTTCAACGTCAAAGCAACGTCGGGCGCGGTCTGGATGGATGACCATTTGTGGTAATTTCCACGCACACTTCCTTTATTTGGAAGGTACGTTATCAATCGACTCTGGTTGTGATTCAAATGTATTATATCAGTAACTTTTTGCGTTATGGAACAAGCATTATCAAATAAATAAAATATCTACACTCGGACTTAAGCTAGGAATTTCCTATCTAAACTCATCATTTAAATCATAGTCGGATGTAAAACTCGGTACCCCACGTAGCAGCCCGGAATGGGTACCGATCTGCTGGTCGCTATATGTAATAAAAGTAATAAACTAGCACGCAGGCCCCTCGTGTTAAGTTGCTGCAGTCCATGGACACCCACTTACAACCTCAAATAGGATTGATCTTCTACCCGAGGTCTTACATGGATGGATGTTACCTTGCTTGTAAGTATAGCTCGCACTTCTCTATCCGAAACACTAGAGGTACTTCACGGAAGACGGTGGTAGGCTTTTTTGATAAGTATGTCGAAACCATTAAATAATCCCCTCCGTCCAGGGCTGGGACAAGGGTATATCAGATTTTTACTGATTAAAACCACACCCTGTTCTTCCTCTGCCTTTAAGTTCTGCAGGCCGCGGGATAGCCACCGTGACCTCAGCATCGGCTCGCCTTTCCGCCTTGACCCCACTGAAGGTTATTCCTCCATAAGAGGCGCGCGTGGAACAAAACATGGGATAATCATCCTAAATCGTTGCCTCATCCTTTACGCGGATACATCTCTAATTGACTATACCACATCTATAGGGTAGAGGTAGAGGTAGGGATGTCTTGGAAGTAGGGAAGTCTTGGAAGCTAGTTAACAGCTCAAGAGCACAGAGGAGGCTATAATTTATCATCAAAGGCTGTATCGGATGGTGAGTATTGATTAATGTACGGAATGTGTTAAGTAGGTTATATAGTTTAATCAGATAACATGATTTGAATTAGAAATGGATAGCGATGATTACATTGGGGTAATAATTAGTTGTTTCTTTAAAAAATATTTTTGCATTTTTTATGTTACAAGAGTAGCAAACGAGCATACAAACCACCTAAAGTCGCAGCCCATAGACATCCACGTACAACCAAACACGACCGAAATCCTATCTGAGCTCGAACGTATCTAGTCCTGAGGTCTAAGATGGTCGCCTCGCTTCAAAGTGTAGCCGACAACCGCACTTCTCCAACCGAAACACGAGTAATGCTAAACGGCGGATTACGAGAGTGGCGATGGTACCTTCCCGGTCGAACTATAGTTCTCCTACCTTGAAATCCTTGATGTTCAATAGTTTCGGCCAACCTCAAGCAGGGCCAACGTCTCGTTCAACATAATGCAACAATGCTATTCCTGAGTTCTAACATGGTCGCCTGACTTGTAATTGTAGCCGACAACCGCACCTCATTAACCGAAGTACAAATTTTATTTTATAGTGGATTATGGGGGCAGCGGTGGGTCGTCCCCGATCGAACTATAGTATCACTAACAATCGAAACCGACTCCTTAATGTCTTCACCAAACCGCAGAATTTAATATTTACTACCAATGGTCATCCATCCCACTTCAGACCACTAAAAACGTTGCTTAACTGTTTCATTCGGTTACGATCTACATTCTACGCACGCTGTTAATATAACATTCTTATTTATATTCACAGCATTAATATAACGTAATATACGATGCGTTAAAGTCCAAATTAGAAGTTCACATTAAAATATGTCGCACGGGCGTCAAACGAAAACAATAACGTACAACACTCGCGCGTTAAACAAACGTCATAGCGTACAACGCATTAACGTAACGAGCGTCCACAAGTCACTTCAAATGCCTCGAATTTGCGCCTTGCAAGCCGGAATGCATTCGATACAACGCCACAAATTTCAGTCGTTATAAGCCCTATGTTTTGTGACATAAGGGTGATTATTTTGGTACGTATGACAGCCACCAATGCGGTTCCCATCGACCCTAAAGTGTAGGTCCTAAGGGTGGTAATCTCGTTGGGAGCTGCAATCAACGGTGGTGGATTTGGGAGGCAATTTGGCAAGCGTTGTTGACAAGCGCCACAGAGGCGGCACGCTAAAGGCTTAATATATGGCAACGCTATGTCTTATTTAGGAGATTAAATGTTTGTGTTAGCATGCATCGTATACATCATTTTGTAATTAGTTACCACAGTGCGGGCGGCGCACCACGCCGTAACTACGGGCGCGATAAATTTTGTTTGGTGGTAGTGATTATGTGCTCTGAATCGCATTCGTGGAGGCTCCTCATTTGAGGATTCCGTAATCATGTCTAACTGAACCGTATACTGGCTCTAGTCTACTACTGTACATCTGTCCATACTGCCTACATATAGGTATCTGTCCACAGCACATTTCACAGGCGTTATAATTATTTGACTTTCCTTATCGATTAGCTTTTGTTTGATATCAGTTTTAAAAATAATAACAATATATCGTTATTAATATTATAAAATAAAATTTGAAAATCATGCTTGTCGCTGTCACAATCTGTCATAAAGTGTATTTCGATTGGAAAGGTGTGGTTGTCGGCTACATTTATAAGCGAGCCACCCTCATCCTCATGAGTAGCAACCCATCTGTGGACAACATCAGGTAGGATTATGGTTCTGTTTCATGTTGGACGTGGTAGTTCATTGGCAGCGTCCATCATGATGTCAATATGGTTCTGCACGCTCGTTTGCTATCTTTCCAACATAAAAACTAATTATTACACTTTCTCAAGTTTCCCGTGCAAATAAGCCTATGTACTTAGAAAATTTAAAACAGTTTGTCGAGAGGAAATTTTAATAAAAATCTTGAAGCTGTTGTTTTCAATGGCCTCTCGTCGTCGGTTTAACGTACGTTAACGCGTTGCACGTTGAACTTTTATTGCGAAACTTTCCGCGTTGCGCGGAAAGCGCTTACCTTGACTTATAGTTTTATCCCGCTCTCTATAGATCTGTATTTATGTAAGTTTAACTTATAATAACTTATAAATAAACATTTTTTATATTCAAAACTATTATCAATTAATTTATATTTACAACATTTTCTTTCGCCGCCTTTTCTCCAAAAAGAAACACCTCACGAGAGAGTGGTAGTTTACAGACGTTCAAAAAGAGTTCCATAAAGAATCTCATTTGAATAAAAATATGTTTGATTAAGATTTTTGTTCAGTTGATTAAGTAATCTTAATATAAAATTCAATAACTTAAACTTCGTTATAATAAAAACTAACCCAAACATTCTACAGGGAATCAGTGCAAATATATGTTTATGTGGCATAAACGTTGGCCGCAATCTTACACTGAATAGCAATTGCCAAAAACAGCGAGACATAAACAGTCCATTTGTCACCAGCAGCAGCGATCAAAGATAGGGATTTTAATGTGAGTAAAAATTAAGTGATCACTGCAGATCATAGACATCCACACACAATCCGCAAACAGATCTGAAGTCTTGTCTAAGCCTGTATATGTATAAATACTTTGCTGCTTTTCGTCTTACTTGAAGCGTAACCGGGAACCTCTTCAATCGAAACACAAGAGGTGCTTCACTGCGAATTAAGAAGGCGACGCTGATACCTTTCACAGCGGATATTAGGGAGAGCTCACCCTTGAAACTGAAGCCATGCCCACAAAATGGTCGCCTCGCTTGTAAACGTCAGCTGACCAATTAGCCCTATTTAGAAAAACTTATTGTTCCAATCACACTACTGCCCACCACGTGCGCGCCGTTATCTTTAAATTTATTTCGATAAAAGCGTATTTCTGTCTTCATTTCGAGTCCATAAACTCATAACAGTACATTTGAGAAACTCTTCAACGGGACGAAGTGATATAACGGATCAAACGGGCTGTTCCAAATGCGCGCAACTCGTTCGCTGTGTAATGAGCGGTGTGGGTCGTGTAAACGAGCGGTTCGTACGCCACGGTTTAACTGCTCAATCTGTAGGTCTTCAATGTCGAGTTTTGTCCTTGCGTTCATTACTTCTTTCCGTTTATTAAATGAAAAACTTTATTTAAACCGAAGTAATATTTTCTGTTTTGAGCAAAAGTTAAAGTAAAAATTAATTTCAGTAGACACATAACTATAGTCCTGTAAGAATAAAATGAAATTGTTTGTATTTTTTCAGTTTAGTTCAACTTAAAAAAGTCATATATTTTGAAATCACTTATCATTTCTTTAAGCGCGGAGGTGCTTCAAATTTTGTCGATACATGTCGCTTAACTTTTGTTAATCGTTCCTCGTCTAGAGAAACAACAGAACTATGTATATTCGCGAAGTTCAAATGTGAAATAATAACGTAATTAGTTTGAAAAATTAAGTACTTGAATAGAACCGAACCAACAAGAAAAATGCGTATCATAACATGACAAGAGTGTTGAAAACCGTCACGAGGATAAACTTCGTTAATTTTATTAGCAAACTTCGTACAATGTTGCGGCCCATCGTCAATTACTTTGTTATGAAATTCCAGGCATTTAGAATTAATTACAAACTTTGTCAAGTGCAATGTTTACGTTTAAATTAGAGTAATCTGGAGCAGTGTTGCTATAAATTTCGTTACAATTTCATGAATGTGAATAAGTTTATACAAAAACTTAAATTAAACTATGTAAGGACATGTCATAAACCATTTAATTTCATTTAATTTGTAACCCATATGACTTCTAAATTGCTATGTAATGTTATATAACGTATATAAACCGCGATGTTACAAAAAATTTTTAGAGTGTCACCGCACAATGGGCGTAATTAAACGTCAAGGCTTGAATTATAGCAAGTTTTATCATTGTTGATTTTAATCTGTGTTTTGTTTCGCTTAAAAGTATTATAACAATAATATAATTTATAAGATAATCTATAATCTATATTAAAGCAGACATTTATAAGATTATTTAGAAAAATATACGTCCATCAATCATAAACATATACATTAAAACTATGTATAATAACTGCCTGACATAAACAATCTAATGGGACTGCATGACCATGTGGTATGGTGCCATGAACTCTAGCCATATTTTCTTGTTGAATAGCCATCGCAATTCTCTACGCGAGATATCAACCAGTCCTTGTGTTACCGGCGACGTTGATCTAAACGAGAAACTAATTATTTGAAAAACATTTGGCACTCAGACCAAAGGACCAAAGTTTCCAAAGCCAAGCGGAACAAACACGTAATCACCGCTAAGAGAAACATATTTACGCCACTTGTTGTTAATGTTTTGCAACCCCCGTCACAGCTTTAGCTCTCGCCACTGTTTCGTCGAGACGAGAAGAGGCCAACGTATCGACGCATATTGCGTTCGATTTGAGGGCTCTCCCTTGTTCTCAAGGATTTCGTTTCTAATGCTAAAACTCAAGAGATATCGATGATGGCAAGTACTAAAGTTTTGATCTCAGGCATAAACTCATCTTTGATTGTCTTAAAGTGGGACTCGTTTTCAATATCAAATCGTTCCTAATTTTTATAAGTAGGAATTAAGATTCCATAAGATAGTAGGGTTAGATTTTAAACTTGTTACCTACTTAAGTTCCATACAAATAAAATGTATATTCATAATTTTTTCAAGCGAATATCGTTTTCATATATGTCATTACAAATATAATTTTGTTGTAAAAAATCAGTATCTATACATTATACATATTAAAAAAAGCGTTTCTTCCGCAACTATACCGCTCGGTTGCATCGCTCAATACTGAGCACTCTTCGAGCTAACCATCTTCAGCCCACAAGTAAACCGCCCGTCTGCATCGCCCAAAAATGAGCACACTTCGAGCTAACCGTCTGTGTAACGCCGCAAGACGGGCCCGTTTATTTTTCGCATTACACCCCTGTTCGCGAAGCGTGAACCGATCTAATATGTTTGAGAACCCCTGACGATGTGATGTGATTAGTAACCCGATCTTTATATCGTTAAATCGGTTAAGAATAAATAATTTCCTTTTGGGATACACAACTGCTGTGATACGCGGTGTAACGCGACTGCGGCTTGTAGACATCTGCTGTGTACGTACAAATCTGTGTGAATTACGGACGAACACAAGTGCTTTGTTTACGTCGGTGTTACAAGACTGTGGGCGGACACTACATCTGTGTATTCGTAAATGTTATGCGGAAGCTAAAACATACAACATTTCTGTAAATTGTCGGCGCATCTACAGACTAGAGAAAACAGCGCCACTTTAGTGCCGCCTTCCGCAATGCCGACTCGATGTGACGAGCGGCGCAGTCAAAGTGTTAAGTGTTTTTAAAAGTGGGAGAACTATAGTAGGCGTTGTACGTGGATGCCTATGGGCTGCGACTACTTACATCAGGTGGTTTGCATGCTCGTTTGTCACTCTACTCACACACTAAAAAAAGTTAAATAATTAACCGGTCAAGTGTGAAATGGTTCGCCTGCTCAAGGGTTCCGTACTATCATACTAGCGAGACGTCGGATCTTTAAAAAAATATTCTAACTTTTACTTATGTACTACTATATATATATAAAAAGTCGTGTTAGTTACACTATTTATAACTCAAGAACAGCTGAACCGTTTTGACTGAAAATTGGTGGAGAGGCAGCTTAGAACCAGGAGACGGAAATATAATACTTTTTATCACGTTTAACCACGATCCCATGTGACGTGATAAGTCACTATAAAAACCCCGTTTTATAACAAATACTCATCTGACATGGAATAACAAAACGCAAATGACGGCTAAACGTAATTTTGTCTATGGTTAAGTATGGTGGACAATTTGATAAGTATAAATTTTGTCAGAAATCAATAATAATCAGTAATTTGTATTATTTTTGAATCATCATTAACAATGCTGCGACCAAGATGATCGAATCTTTCTCGACAAAGCTGTAATGCAAGAAAATGAACTTATTAGCATTAATTTAAGAGTCCTAAATCTGATTTTTCATTTTCTATTAGGTGGAACGAAGTTCGTTAAGTCAGCTAGTTAAAACACTACTACTACTACACTAAACTACTACTAAATTTATGTATGGTGGAAGTTTAAGAACTTTATTTCTCTAAAAACGAATCGTCACTTACATGAGAAACATACAATAAAAAGAATATTTGACAGTAAACCCGGTGCCGGTAGTTACTTATAAAACATTTTGCGGGTATTAGGAGATGCGAATTCATAATCGGAAGATTTCTATGGGTGGTTGTCCAAGTTGCAATAATTTTCGATGTCCATTTTTTTTATTTCCTTATTACAAGTCATAAAGCTTACTAGCTTTAAAAATGTATTCTTGCAATGATTTCTTAAAATTATTTAATGAATTCGCATCTTTAACAGTTTTTGGGAGTTTATTATATAACTGTGCTCCTGCAAATGTTATGCAATTTTGACCTTATGTTTTGGTCCTAATACGAGGTAATACGACATGATTACATCGCCCTGACGCATATTTGTATATTTGTGATTTTAGTTTGTATTGTCTGGATAGGTTTTAAGTTGGTTTTAGCTGCGCAACGCCACAATTCAATCAGGTAAAGTAAGTGCGGTTTGATTAAAGAATTATACGTAAGTTAAAGGCCGAGCTTTGTGAGGAATGCATCGACTGATGTTATTTAGAGACCCAACTAAAGATGAAAGCTTTTTCTTAATTTTATGTATATGTGCCCTCCAAGTGAATTTATTATCTAGAGTAAGTCCGAGGCATTTATCTTGATTGTGTTCGCATAGCACTGTGTTATTAATTGTCAAGTTAGTGTGGTCAACTACTTTTTTATTTTTTGCTTTAAAAATTACGTATGACGATTTAGAACTATTAATGGTTAAAAGATTACTTTGGAACCATATTTCTAATGTATTCAAATCTTGGTGAGCCTCCTTCACCAGTAAATCAATATCTTTTCTGAAATAAAATAAACAGGTGTCATCGGCGTAAATCACTATTTACTCAAACTCTTGCGAGGCTTACGAAGGAAGCTCACTAGCTTCCCTCGTAGGCCAGCTTGATAAATATTATTTACGTAAATTAAAAATAATAAAGGCCCAAGTATTGATCCTTGCGGGACTTCATATGTTATAAGTTCACTATGACTCTGATATTCGCTAATTTACAATTTGACACCTATCCTCCAAATATGTATGATTTTAAAATTATATATGCTTTGCCCGTAAAGCCAATATGTTCTAATTTTCGTAGCAAGAGGGACTGACTGATTGTATCGAATGTTTTTTTTTAATCTACGAATACGCCAAGCGTATTTGTAGATTCATATTTTTTTTCTCAATATTATTCTTAATTGTTGTCATTAGATCTATACAGCTTAGCGTATTGGATGGTCGCCTCGCTTCAAATTGTGGCCGGCAAACGCACCTCTGCAACCTAGATACAAGTAATGCTTTACGGTGGATTATGAGAGAGGCGGTGGTATCTCCCCGGTCGAACTATGGTTCTTCTACCTTTAATTGAAGAGATTTGCCTTTTAGACCTCTCATTATTCTTCTGAAAGCAAATTCTATAAATTATTCCAAATTGTTATGAACAGGGAGGATTTTTATTTATTTGCCTACTCTTTTACAAGTCCCTTGTTACCTCTGCACGCCTCTGCGCAAATATAATTTGTTCCAACAATAGCCTATAATGTTCGGCAAGAGAGGCTGAATTATGTCTATCTTCATTTGTTACCTACATAGAGACTACGTGGAGACTACTCAAAAGAAATAGGTTAAGACTTAAGATAAATGCCTCTTTATTTAGAATCCAAATTTATTTTTAAAGATTCGTAACTGTAAGGAAACAAAGAACCTTATAGGATTACTTCGCTACCTGTTTGCTTGTGTGTTTATCTGTTAAGACTTTTTTCCAGGAACACGTGGAGTTGTTAGGTTGAAATAATAAGGGTCTGTAATCTTCTGGAGATATATCCTGAACGCTATGATATAGGGATTTACAAAAAAGGTGGTAAAAGAGCTCTCTTTGAAGGCTGGCCACGGTGGCGACTCCTCTGGTATTGAAATATCCATAAACGACGGTAACTGTTTTTCATCACGTACTCCGTCTGCTTTTAATCGGTACGTTAATTTATGTAAAAAAATTAAGTTCTTTTACGTAAACACAATCAAAAGATACGGCAGTTTATGCCGCATATTGTGACACTTGGGATGGAAGCAAAATCTATTAAGTACTTTCTGTGGCTTTAAAATCATGAAATTGGTTAAAAGATTGCCTTACACAATTAGTAAAAAACACGATATCATTAAATTTGTAGACACATCACAAAAAATATTACACGGTATTGGGCTACAATGCGTTAAATGAAATTTTATTTTCTCGGAAAAAATATCTAAGAACACAAAATAATAAAGAAGGGACTAAATAAAGAGGGGCAGGAATACATAAGATACAAATTCTAAAAATAAAATAAGTCGCAACTAAAACTATTTATGTCAGAAACTTGACATAAAATTTTATTTTTCTAAGATACGGATTTTTAGTGTACGCATTCAATTCGCACTTTCTTGTTTTTTTTTGTAAATCCCTAGCCACTCCAGTCACAGTCACTCCAGTTTTCGCAAATGTAAATTGTTCCAACAACATTATTCTAATGTTCCGCGTCACTCACAGACACAATTGTGTCAATATTCGTCCGCCGTACTTTACAACAGAAATATACTTTAACTAGTTGATAACGATTGCTATTTTAACGAAATTGAGAATGATAATAAAAACTAAGAACAGAAGTCAAGCACGCTGTGTTTCTTTCCGAATGTTCGCAGTTGACATCGCTTTCCAAATGGGCGGTATATTAGAATAGATTGACAATTTGTAATTTGTTATTGACTCTGCAGGCGTATACGAAATACATTCTATAGCATTTCATTTCATATCATTCACTTTACGTCGACAATAATATTTTAAAGTTGAAGATTGTTTGTTCGTTTGTTTGCACATGATAATCATAGGAATTAGCAGTCCCTGTAGCACGAGACCAAAATAGAGCTACGGTATGTCCTACCTTCCGCATGAAGCGACTAAAAAGAATCTCAAAATTGAGAGAATTGTTCATTGCCACTACGGGGAAGAAGAACGAAAGCCCCAGCTTCATACCGGTAATCGCTAGTACTCATGCGGAGAGAGAGAGAGAGTGAAAGTCCGTCATAATCGCAAACAAAGATGCAAACAAAACCCGTGAATCATAGCTAGTTTTAAAAAAATATATATTTGTTCACTTTATTCAAATTTTTATTACAATACAAAAAGGGAAATTTATACATAATTGAGATCTACTTTTAATAAGTCCCTTGTTATCACTCGTTACGCTTCTTTGCGCAAATGTAATTTGTTCAAACAACAGCTTCTAATGGCCCGCGTCACTTTCAGGCACAATTGTCTGTATTCATTTGTCACCTTTTTCCACTCACTGCTCAATATTAATCAATGTAATGTCAATATCACAACGAATGTAATATCCAAAAGGAAGACGAACTATTTCTATATACCTTTTTTTTAATGACATTGAAGCATAGAAAAGTAGCAAACAGCGTTCTGACCACCAGATGTTCAGTGTTTTTTGCGGCACAAAGATATCTAAAGACACAATAGAATCACGTCTTGTCTAATCATTGCATATTATAGTTCTGCCCGAGTTGATAAGTGGATGTATTGCTATTTTTCACAATACTAGATGGTCACCTCGCTTATAAGTGTAGGCGGCATCTAACGAAGTCAAAGATGATCAAATGTAAATGGATAGACTTTACGCGCCTTCAAGAAATTAAAGAAGAATATTAAGGAATAAGTCAACGGTAATTCTCTGTGCAAGATATAAACCAGTCCTCTTGTTACCAGCAACGACGTAAGTTATTTAATTATACGAGTCTATATAGCAATATAATGGCACATTTACATCTCAGGAATTTTACCAAAACAATATTCAAATGTCGATGAAATGTTTAAAGTAAAAGTATTTTCCCAAAATTAGCGCAGTACCATTTTTCCTTTCAATGTATGAACAACAAATATTCTTCCATCTAGGTAGTATAAACAAGTTTAAACCTTATTTGCAAATGTGCCGATTTATTACTACACGAGCGATTTATTTGCAAGTCTTTCGCGATCACTTTCTAAGCCTCGTCGCGCAAATGTAATTTGCTTGAACAACACTATTCTAATGCTCCCGCCACTCGCAGGCACAAATGTGTCCATCTTCATTTGCCGCTTGTTCGCGTCGCTCACTATTCGGCTTACACTTGATTAATGCTCATTTTTATTGAAAGACAACTTATTTATTACTAAACATTTTTTTTGTGCGAAAAATAGCAAAAGAAAATACAGGCCATCATGTTAAGTAGTCACTGCAGCCCATAGACATACACATTCAACATCAAACAAATACAAATTCAAATATTTTATTTCATTAATGTAGAATCAGTAGCGCCCTGTTGGCTAAGGGTGACCGAGAGAAAAAAGCCAGCGGAAATACTATCGACAGGCGTTTTAAATCTGTCCTTGATAAATAAACATTACACAGTACCAGCCTATATTGGGGTTTTAACATGTTAAATGACTTATTATCATTAACAGTACTCATGTAAGTATGAGCTAATACTAATTGTTCCAGCAAAGAGTAAAATAGTGAGACATTTTTAGGGATTGCTTTTAAATGAAAAAAAAAACCTTCCTGGTTATTGTACTTGGGGACAATCGGTAAAAGCATTAAATGCTTCCAGAAGGCCTAGTGGGGATTTACAGGACGCCGATCGTTAGATCCCGACTGACGGACGGGTTAATTACGTCTGTAGGGCTGTGCGTTTCTTTAAATACCTTTTAGGTTTTTTCCTTTTCCTGACACGACCTCTACCGATGTAACCTGCAAAGGCTTCCGGATTAAATTCTCCACTAGACATACATTTTAATGTCAAATGTATATTTTGTCCTAAGTCTAATTGTTTTTGCATTCGTTTTCAAATGATACAGTTAATTCTATTGTGGGCTCATGAGTTCGAAGAGCGTTTCTATTTATATTTCACTTTCGTCGTTGTGTCACAAATATATCGAATTGTTTATTTTTATGTGAGATGAATGCTAAATGAGGATGTAGGCTGAGTTGTTAAGTTGTCGCTGCAACCCATGAGCATCGACATCCAATCTATAACAGGATTAAAACCCTATGAGATTGTAAGTTGTGATGGTAAGATGAGTTGCTATTCTTGAGGGACAGAATGGTCACTTCTATTCTAAGTACTTGGCAACCTCCCTAACATACACATAAGAGTTGCTTCATGCAGATTATTGGGGTAGTGGTGATCCCTTTCTGGACGTTCAAATCATACAACCTTCTGTCAAAAATGTTTACTGAAGTAGTTAGTCAATGGAGATCAAATTACGTTCGCTAATAACTTTTACTACTACCTACTACTACCCTTTGGAAAATCGCCCTAGAACATTACTTTTAAGTAAACGTAATGCGAATGTAATTGTATAACTTCTGAGAAAACTCGGTGAGAGTGGTTCAAAAACAATATAGCTGTGATTGATGCCCGACACGCAGCTGATTGACTGTAGTTGATAGCGGCTCGATGCTGATTTATGTTCTATATCTTTCTGTAATCTTTCAGGTAATTTGTTGCGTATCTGTGACATTTTTGGTTGAAGAAATAGAAGATTTTTACTGCTAAAATTGTATTTCAAGAAACGAGTCTGTTTATTAATTTTATTCAGTATAAAATTAGTACTTTTAGTATATGTGTTTTACTTTTTATTTCATGTATTTTTATTGTATTGAGCGAGGTAATGTAAAAAACTCGATAAAACTACTTCATAAAATTATGTCTTTCTAGGAAGTACATCTGACATATGTATCTTAAAATGATTCAATTCGCGTAACTTTCACTAATATTTTTATTACATTGGGACAAATTCGCGTTTAGTCTCCTTTCCTCAGTCGGGTCACCATGTTCTATTCGACCAAAAATGCTCGTTCCGCCAAAAAAATTAAATTCTCGCCATCTGCCCTTACTGTGGGAAAGGCAAAAAAAAAACTAATAACATCGTCAATGCGATCAAAACAAGTATCTTAAATAATAAACTACCAATTACCAATTAAATTACTCACAAAACATTTTATGAGTCAACAATTTTAATACCAAACTTTTACAGTAGTATTACGAGTATATTTATTAAAATAATATTTTTTGAAAAATATTGCAGAACCTTCAATTATTACAGCCACATAGGAAAGTTTCAATATACTTAGTTAGAAAGGGTGTTATTGTAGAAACTTTGGGGAAAACTTAGCGGGAGTGGTTGGAAAACAACGTAGCTGTGATTGATGCCCGACACTCGGCTGATCGACTGTTGTTGATAGCGGCTCGATACTGATTTATGTTCTATATCTTATCTGTAATCCTCAAGGTAATTTGGCGCGTTTTCTCTGAATTACTTCCTAGATCTGTGAAAGTAAATATAAATTGGTATTATAAGATTTATAAAAACATGTTCAACTAGCCTTTAATCAATAAGCTTTTACTTAAAACCTATTCATAGTTTTGAAGATTGTATATGAGAAACATATTTTTATATCATGGTTTCAATAATCGAATCAAGTTAAACTACCTTTTAATCGATAAGCCTTAACTTGAGATCCATACAGAGTTTTGAAGCTACTATACAACAGACATCTCTTAGTTCGTGGTTTTAAATAAAATATTCTATGTTGAAGATTAACTTTATCATTACATCATAAGTCTGATCCAAGTTGCAAAGTAATATTCTTAAAACTCATAAAATTTTGTACAAAAACAGCCTTGTTTAAATTTGTTTTTATAGTACTTCTTTGTTTTCAAACCCAAAATCGTATATCACATAACATTTGGTACTAGTATAGAAATGAACTCCACAAACAATATAAATAAACTTGGCTTTCCTTGCTCTCTTCGAAGCCAAAGCTCTTGTCGTATGAACAACGAGTGGTTAACGTAGCACAGTTGTTTTTTTATGAAAGAGTAAGAAACGTGCATGCAGGCCACCTGATGTTAAGTGGTCACTGCAGCCCATGGGCATCTATGAACAACCTCAAACAACATTTAAGTGCGGCCTGACGTGCATAGATGCCTGCAAGGTAATTTGTTGTTTATCTAATATAAAAAGACCTTATTGACATCGGGGGCTAAAAATATCGTAAATAAAAATCGTAGACTTCCGTAGACAAAGGTTTCCCTAAAGTTTAAGACACTGACACAAAACCCTTTTATGTCCCTTCTATACTCGCCGTTAGCGACAACACAGATTCCTCGCCGCGTCCCATAGCTGTCAGTCAAACAAGCAGTTCGGTAATTGGGTAACGAAAGTAAAACAGAGTTGCGTAAAAGCATCGCCACTGTTCTAAGGAATGCTTATTTGTAGTCTTGAAACGTTTCAATTTAGTATCAAAGAAATCTTTGAGTAAGCAAATTTAGTCTTTATTAGGATACAAAGGCGTATCCCAAAGGACGGTGTCAACCTGTTTGAAATAAAACTTTTTCTTCAATAATTGTTCTCAGATTTAATGTCTTCGAAGAATTCGCAGGGAATTTTCTTTTTTTATAATTACAAATTAATGTAACAAGGAATATATTAAAATTAATGATATAACATACATACCACATAACATCAGGTGGCCTGCCTGCACGTTTCTTACTCTTTCGTAAAAAGCAACTGTGCTACGTTAACCACTCGTCGTTCATACGACAAGAGCTTTGGCTTCGAAGAGAGCAAGGAAAGCCAATGAGCCCAACCTAAAGAATTTAAATAATCGATGAATGTGTTCACTGATTATTCTGAATTCTTAACCAATTTTGAAGATTCTTTTTTTATTGTAAAGGGGATGTATCACGTGTTGTCCCATTAAACATTTCTTGCGAAGAACATCGTCAGATTTACCTCAAAACTATTTTATAATCGATATTCCTCTACAATTATTTTTAACTTGCAGCCAACATGAGATCGGTTTTATTTATTGCATTTTTTTTTGTCACAGTAAATGGTCGAACCCCAACGAGTTGAAAGCAAAAAATGTATGCAAAACCACGGCGCGTAAATTATTTAAAATATGTGAAGGGGCTTTCGGGAAGTCGGTTTAATGTGAATAATAAATAAATCAAAAAGCTACAATTTGTACTCAAAGAGGGGCTTATCCCGAAGGAGCACCTAATTCTGTGTACTCACGAAACAATTACGGGATTACCGGTGAACTAAAAAGAAAATGGACGAAATTCAAGCTTTTGAAGATATCTTAATTTTGTATTAAGCTTAACGCACATGACAGGCAGGCCCTTGATCTGGCCAAAAAATGTCTTAGTGCTAATGGAACTTCCGTATAAGGTTACAATTGCAAATAGAAGTTTTTAATTTCTTCCGCTAACTTGATATAATATGACATTACTTATTGCCAAATTTCATGATTGTTAGCCAACGCGAAATACCCTCACAAATTTACCGTAAAACGGAAGTATCTTTTAGTTGTGTTGGTTTAAAATGAATTTTTTACACAGCTAAGGGATTCTTGACCTATTTTCAACTTGTTAGCCCTACGCTTACAAAAAGGATCTGGACAGGTAACGAAGTCATCCTATGAAGTTGTAATAATCATTTTACGGTATTAAAACAAAAAAAAACAATCTCTTTACTTTCGTTTTAATAATTTCAAATTCAAATAATTTATATAATTCTAAGGATAGAGTGGTAAAAAACTGTACAATGGCTTTGAACGCCCTATTGGCTAAGATTCACCGGGATTTGTCTCAGGCGGCGGAAAGTAAGCGGTATAAACTCTCGGAACTCTTTTTAAATTATTGATTGATAATATACACATTACACAGTATAACTTTAGATAGTGAGCACACACGACAGCTAATCGTGCGTATCAGAATCCCTCCACGATCTGCGATCCAAGTGGAGGCAGTCACTATTTCGAGTAAATAAAACATTACATAAGAGATAGAAAGATTGGTTCAATATCAGACTTTCTTATTAATTAAATTGTCTTTAATGTCATATGCTTTGCGAAAGAGTACCATTTTGACAGTTTGTTTTCATATATGTAAAGGCAGGGATTTAACCTTGTCTGGAATTTTATCATAAAATTTCAGCAATGCCGGACTACTAGTCCTGGAAACTTTGGCAAGGTATTCGTTAGGTTAGACACCTACGCGTGAGGCCCGTGCTCAAAGTTTGTTGGCACCGAAAACTCTTCCAACTTATTAACACAATCAGCATAACTGCCTTTGTAATAGTTTGTATCAAACAGTGGCCGCACCTAACTCATTTAGTGCGAATTTAACGGTAACTTACTCAGTAGTAGTAGTTTTCATTATTTTAATACCTACTGCGATATAAAAGTGAAACGTTATCCATTTTTGTGATTGTTGTTTGAAAAACGAGAAGCCGTTTGTTTACAAGCATACAAGCTACTTTATGTTCAGTAGCCGCTGCAGCCCATGGATGTCCATATATGACTTCCGACAGTACCATATTCTTCATACATTCCTAGACTGGAAGTTGGTCAGACCTCAACGTAGGTACCATCGCCATTCCCATTTCTAGCGTAAAACTTACTTGCGTTTTGGTAGATGTTGCTTCGCTCACAAAACAGGCGACCACCTTGGTCTATAGGACAATCACATCTGTGATCGACTTCAAGTGAGACTCTTGTTCTTTATGGAGTTGGTTACAGATTTTCATGAATAGCAATTACCATCAGGTCGACTGCAGGCACGGTTGTAACTTCTATTTTAAAGAAGAAATATTTAAGTATTTTATTAAGCAGTCTCTGGCATGCAGGTTAACTACTGAGCCTTGTTAAAACACTTACGACCCGCGTGGTGCAATGATAAATAATCGTATCTACTTGACAGAGGGTACTGGGTTCGATTTCTAGTCAAACACATATCTGAATGTGACACAGGTAATCCTAAAGTGGGGCTAAGTAGAAACCATTATTAGCGTTATTGTTATTAAAATAATGATGCCTTGGATTGAGTATAACCAAGGCATCATTATTGTTCAAGTTGACATTCAACTCCAACCTAACAAAAGATTATTTGTTAATTGGAATTTCCCAAACTGATTCTCTGGAAAAACATCAAAGCACCGCGCTCGATTACTTGGGACGGAATCCCCTTTGTGAAATCGAGAACAAAATTGCACTAGTGTTTGTAAATTTGATATGAATAGATTTTCTGTGCTCGATGGTAAGGGCGATTTAACCACTGCCACCCCTAAGTTGCCTAAAATTAATTCTGCCATCTACTTGTTAACATTGAGTGTTACTAAAGAACAGGTATTTAGAGTTTTAAAAAGACTTGATTCTACAAAGGGGGCTGGCTCAGATGGTATACCTTCCATATTCGCTGTGAAATGCGCTAGTGAACTCACTACACCCTTATGGATGATCATAAATAAATCATTACACTCTGGCGTATTTCCTAGCGCGTGGAAGGATTCACTAATAATACCTTTGCTAAAAAGTGGCGATGCCAATATTGTTCAAAATTATAGGCCCATTTCTATGATAAATGTATTTTCCAAAGTCTTTGAAAGCTTAGTACATCCTGTTCTTTCTTGGCATCTTAAAAAGCTCCTTATGCCGGAACAGCATGGATTTGTAAAATCACGATCTACTGCGACGAACTTAGTTTCCTTTGTTGAGGACCTTGCTGAAGCAGTTGACCGCGGACATTCAGTCGATGTAATTTACACTGACTTCAGCAAGGCTTTTGATAAAGTAAACCACGATATCTTGTTAAGAAAGCTTTCATCATGCGGAATAGCTGGTATTTTGCTCCAGTGGTGCAGATCTTATTTACAAAATAGAAGATCTATAGTAGTTATGGGGGGGTTACAAATCTGAACCATTTGATGCACTTTCTGGTGTTCCTCAGGGCTCACATTTAGGCCCCTTGTTTTTCAATTATTTTATCAACGACATCAACGAATGTTTTGTACACTCCAAATTTTATATGTTTGCCGATGACTTGAAATTTTTCAAAAAAGTTAATTCGGTAGAAGATAGTATTTTACTTCAGAAGGATTTGGATAGTCTCGTATCATGGTGCTGCCTGAATGGTATGGATCTAAATGTTCAAAAGTGCCAGATAGTTTGCTTCACGAGGAAAAAGACATCTGTTTCTCGATCATATCACATAAGAGGCGTACCACTAGGAGAGACTGACGTCATCCGTGATCTGGGAGTCACTTTGGACAGTAAATTACGCTTCAACATCCACATCAATCACATAGTTAACAAAGCACTCAAAACTAGGTTTTGTTTTACGGAATTGTAAGGAGTTCAAAAACCCACGTACTAAGATCGCAATATACACCTCTCTTGTGCGTAGTGGACTCGAATACTGTAGCGTGGTGTGGAACCCGCACTACGATGTATACAATAAACGTTTAGAAAGTATTCAGAAACGTTTTCTTTGGCACTTAGTCTACAGCTGCAATTTAGCCAAAGTACTACATAGTTACGATGACCGGTTACGTTATTTTAGTTTAACATCTCTTTTTCACCGCAGAAAGCTGCTGGATAACATGTTTCTGTACAAAATAATTAACGGGTATATTGATGATTCTTACCTACTCGCTCAAATTAAAATATCTGTACCCAGAAATTTGCCCAGGCACAGGAAGTACACTCCTTTTGTAGCGAAATCTGCCAAATCTAATTTAGGGCAGAACTCCCCCTTAAATAGATTGGTTACAAACTATAATGTGCTTCATAACATGAACACTGGTATTACCCCAGGTAACTTGTTTGAGAGAGTGGTGTTAAAGCCTCAATGCAGCATCGATATATTTTCTAATAGCATGTATACCTTTAAAAATAATGTCAATAATTGTTTAACTTAAATATTTATACTTAATCTTTTTTTTTTCAATTATATCAAAGTTAAAATTTTCTTGAAATTGTCAAATTATATGTAATTAGTATTATTTTAATATTTCAATTTTTAATTATTTAATCCAATTTATCAATTTTATAAAATCGTTCATTTTATTCAATATGTTAATTATTATTGTTTGTTGTCCTAATTGCAATGTTGTTTGCGCCTATAATTAAGATAACAATTGTTTTTTCTCTTTTAAGGTTTTATATCTGTACTTATTGTTGGTGTTTTTCTTGTTGGTGCAACGTTTTAAATAAATAAATAAATAAGAAAAATTGTCAAGATCATCTCTAATGTTTCATTTACATTCTTAGGTTGCTAGTTTCAGTGGGTGGTTGTTCTTAGTTAATTGTATTTGCACCGCTGTGGTGTACAATAAATGGTTATTTGTGCTTTGATGTGGGTAGTTCGGTGTGACGCGTGCTGCGGGTGACTCTAAGCCGAGCTCTCCGTGTGATAGCACGAGTTGACTACTCGTGCTATCACACAGAGAGCGTGATAGCACGTGACTGTGTGTGTGTTATTCCACTATACCTTGAACCTGGACACAACAACCGTCGTCACTAATATCTAAATTGTACCCACAGTCCCGCGACTTATGAATATCGTGAACGGTTGACAAAGTTAGGTAAATTCGAGTGCGGCCGAGAGTCGGACGGGTTAACCTTTTATTAAAATGAAAGTGCTGATGTAGCATCTTGCATTGCAGTTAAGGATGAACGGGCCAGTCGTAACAGTACCAATTCAGTACTATACATTTATTTAACTAACTTCAAAGATATTTTAACAAAAGCGGCCATTGAAATTATCCCATAAAATCTCAGCAAATAAGGAAAGGACCAGTAACGGTATGGAGAGAGTAAATAGAACCGAATTTTCGTTAACTTACCTGACACCAAAGAGAAGTTAGTAAATTTCATATTACCTTGTAAGGTAGGGGATTGTTGCACGCCAAAAATAATCCCGGCGTAATACGGGTCGGGGTGATGCCGGAACTGCCTAATGGGGTGTTATCCCCGGCTTAACCTACAGGAGGTCAACAAGGTATAAGATACTTCAATAAGAATAAAGTAGTTGATGCATGCTTAGACTCGCGTATTAGGTGGTTAAACAAAGTACTTATTTACGAGTATCAGTTTGTTAGGAAATAATGTTTTTTATAATATT
>DWON01001427.1:0-24496 GCA_018251015.1 Phocides pigmalion okeechobee
GTTTATTTCAGAATTACATTCCATATTTTGACTTTCACATTAAGTATAAGCATAGCAATCAACAACACTTACAGTAACAAAAATTAAATTTACATGTGTTCATAAAATAATTTGGGTTGCCAAACAAAATACTATAAACTAAATTACATTAAAACATTAAATATTTGAGTTTTTGGAGTAATAGCTACAATTTGGGATTCGAGATTTTTGTTTTTTTTCTCTAAACCTCTTAATTGGAATTAGAAAATAAAGGGCTCCTAAAAATGTTATACAAGTAAACGGTTGTTTCTAAAGATGAATTCATATATCATTTATATCTACGTCCAAAATCAAACATGTGAAGTCATGCCTGACGTCGCTCATTGACGCTTCACTAATTCTGAAGACTAAGATAGTGTAACTTATAGCAATCGTACGGTAATCGCACGCTTCGAATCGAAACACAAGAACTGTTATATCGGTTTAAAAGGGTAGTGGTGGTACCTCCCCTATCGAATCTTTGTTCTACCACTTTGAAAAATCTTTACTACATTTATTCTTTACTACTGTCCATTTTTACCGATAAGCAATTCTCGCGTTTAAATGGACATGTTTGGTTACATATAAAGCGAATATTTTAGCTCTCAACGTATATATGAGATTTATTACTGTAGAAATCTTGTCTTTTATGGTGTTGGTTTCAGCTGCCCATGTAAGGGCACATGCGATTAGGTGGATTTTATAGGAGTAGAGTAGCAAACGAGCGTGCAAATCACCTGATGTTAAATAGTCGCAGCCCATAGATATCCATGTACAATCACAAACACGACTGAAATCCTATAGTCATCATATCATCTTTATAGTGCCCTTCTATTGTATTATATTCACATTACTACTTCAATTTATTAAAATGAATATCCTGCCATTTGTGGTCACGGCGTATGAGCAGGTCTTACCCCCAAGGTCCCTGAATAGATGTTTCACATCACAATACATTGATACCCCAAAAATATATCTTATGAAAATATTACAAGATAAAGTTAATGACAACGTAATTACACATTTAATGTAAAAACCTTGTACTACTTAATGTTATCTAAGTGTAGTGTCATCACTCTTACCTATATTACATTCAGAATTTCATTTATTTATGTTACTTCTCTAAAAATATTGTTTGCTATTTCGTTAAAGGAAAACGTCGTGAAAGAACCTACATATATACGATTTATGTAATGCTGTGGAAGGTTTGTGAGATATACTTATCAAAACGAGGTGCGTAGTAAATGATGGCTTATTTTACGCAGAGATCAATGCCTAAAATTTGATTAGATCAGGTTAATTGTCATAAACTTGTTTCCAATAAAGTTCACAACAATAAATAAAGTACGTAAACATATTTATAGACTAATTCGTTCCTGTTTAAAGTAATTAAAGGGGTATATTTGATATGTGTAGGCGTGTTAAATGTATGGTTATAAATAGGATTCAAATTTTAATATAATTTCAATAATTTTACATAAATTATTTGCTCACGTGCGATGCTGTCAATAAAATTATTAGTCCATAGACATTCATCGATCTGACTTTATAGTAAATGTAGGTATGACTAGTTAACTGATTGACATCCGTATTTGTATGTAGTTGTTTTTTGTTACAAGTGCAGCAAAGGAGCTTGTAGGCCATTTGATTCTGATCTCTGAAGCCTATGAACTTACACCTTTCTAAGGTTGTAATAGATGCATTGCTACTAATATGACGGGGATAAAGATGACCTTGGTGGTAAGCAAGCGCGCTTCTTCAACCAAAATCCAAATAAAGAAATTCACGATAGATCACGAGGCCGACAACAGTACCTACATATCGGGTCGAATTATTTATAGAAAAAAAGGGTTTTGGTATTTCTGTAATTAGGTAGTAAATTACTCGATCACTTTCGGACTACTTTGAGGCGATATATTTTAGAAAATAAAACATTACAAAAAATTGATTTCATGTTGATCTTCTCTAAGTTATTACACGTGTTTAATATCGCCTTTACCATTATATCCTCCTGCCATATAAATAAATCACTACACGCATTTGTGCCCGACTAACGTTCGCATTTAATTTGTTTCCTCCCATTTCCCCCACGGAACAGTATATCAGTATTTTTTGCTTGTCCACCGAAAAATGCTCACAAAATTTAATTGCGCTCTTTTTTCTGAAGTGAAATACATTAATTTACGTAAAATACAACACAAATGATATTTTCCTGTAGACCTTATCCGGAAACAGTTAAATTCTCAAGCTAATTATGGAAAACCATTTCGCTACAAAGAAAACAGAATTCGTGTCGGTAAAATCCATAGATGAACAAAGCAAATCCAGGTTTCGGAATTAAGAGGCTGATGTAGCCGATTGTGCGATGAACATAATATAGATAAGATTATCGTGGTTATTTTGAAGTACCTATATTACTTTTCAACGATGTTAAAGATTATCTTGCTAGCAAAATAGAACCAACATAAATATTTTGAAAAATATCTATCACACCTCTGACATATACGCCTGATATGTAAGCCTCAATGATTATATAAATATGTGCGCATAAAATAAGGAAACTTTCATTTCTTCCGGGTATAAGCACACATCAAAAATATTGTATCAAAGCGACGTTAATGCCTTGAAATATCTCTTCCAAAAACCCACTCAAATAGTAAAACAGTCTTAGAAAAACAAAGAAACAGGAAGATCAATATGATATTAAGAATATATATATTTGTAGTCTCTAAATCTTAGCTGTGTCGACTGTCGGTTGTTTAATTCGTCATTATTTAAGCGGCGTCGTCTAATTACAATAGCTTAGTCTAAAAATGCCGAAGGCATTTCATAATTTGCCTCGTTATTTTCTAATAGTTTATGAACTCAATGAAAACTCGAAAGTTGTTTGGAGAAACACGGCGAAAAATTACAACAACACGTACTAAAATGTTAAGAGTTATAACTCTTACGTGAAAGTATAAGCGCACAGACCGTAATCAAGTTACACTGCCCATTATGAGGTATTGGTATGTAAGTCATTAACTCCTTATTTTCCAATTACCGCCACACCTAGCTTCCTTAACTCTCCTTTTTTCTTTTGCTTTTCACCCAACGACAATTGCACAAGGAACGGAATGTGTTTTGTGAGTTAAAATCAGATCTTTACAAATAATATTATGTTTGATTCTTAAATTTATCTATTCTTTTCATTTTTATTTATTCTTTCCATGGTTTTCAACTTATGGACAAATTATTCAATTTTGCTTCCGGCGTTGAAAACAGGGAAGGGATATAAATAGAAGATTCTATGTGATGCCAATTCATAATTGTATTCAGGATATTTAAATCATTTGTATTACGACAAGAATTCCAGGTTAAATTCCCCGCCAGGTCGATGTTTAAATTATGAACTAACCCGATTATATCTAAATTATGATTATCTTTACAGGTGGACACAGGAAATCCTAATTTGTTAAGATTGTAGTATATATGTAAATGTGTTATTAATTTAATAAAATGCAAATACAACGATGCAAACCTTGAACAAAAAACGATTATAAAAGAAACACGAAAGTTGTATTAAAACTATGTAAGTGTTAAAGAAAATGTTTGACAAACAAATATGACAACGAAGAACCTTCTTTGTTTGGAGTTTCCTTAGAAATAAACATTTAAATGTCTTTTAGTAAAGACGAAAATAAAGTGAACACAAGAATTAGGGGATTAAGAAATTATATCTCGGCTGGAGATAATATAATAACCTTTACAACAAAGTTTAAGACAGCCCTGTTTGAAATTTGTCATCATTAGTAGGTACTAAGATATTCAGGCATTTAATTTTATTATAACAAGCCCTCGCTAAGTTTCACGCTGAGTTACAGGCATCACACTGCGATATTTTTACTTACATATATTGTTGATCATATTTCATACACTACTAAATATGATGAGTATCCCAGAAAACGGTAGTTCTTGTTTGAACAAGATTTTCACCTAAATAAAAATAAACTATTTTTACAGAGAAATATGTATATTGTACATTCTTTTATTCTCTCTTGAATTCAGCCTAACATAATAACATAAACTTCTTGTGTAGGTTATGTTTATTTCTGCTGTATTGATAAATGATAGAAGTACAATTTATAATTTGCCAGCGGGAATTTCATCGTCATGTTTGTTTACATTAGTGGTATGGTGTTACTATGTGTTAATAGGAAACCTATTCTGAGACCTTCTATTTAATCAATAAAAGTAGTCATGCCTCTATATCGTCTAATATCTAATCAATTTCAGGTTAGATTCTTGTTGTGAGTATGATTGGTTGATTTTATTGGATAGCAGAAACCACTTAACACAAGTGACCATCAGTTTAATTGCTTTTATTAAAATATCACATACTTTTAACATAAAATAAAAGTAATATTTTAGTTTATCTTAGCGTATAAACCATTTTTAATTTGACCTCAGTACAAGTAAACAGTTTAATCGAATTGCTTGATGTTTAAAGGATACCAGAGAACTTTATTAATCTCTCGCTGATAGTAAATTATGCTTTAAACAGAGTTATCTTGATATAAATCTTTATTGCAGTTTCTAGAAACTTTATCTAGACTAATGGACTAGCTACTAGATAATCATAATCCTTGAAATATAAACAGATGAATATTTGAGGAAGTATTCGTAAAGACGAATAGTTGCCCCTTTTATTATTATTTAAGATCTTTTATTATTATTTATTATTTAAGACATTGTATTAGTTAACATTTAATGGTGATTGCACTTTGGATCTTTGTCTACGACGTTACCACTTCAGCACGTATTTCTGTTTTATAGCAGTTGTGTAGTGCTGCTGCGTTTTGATTTAGAATGTGTTATAATGCAAATTTCATCAGATGGTAAAACAGTATTTCTAACGGGGAGGTACCACCGCCGTCTTTATAATTCGCTGTAGAGCTATTGTTGCTTCGTTTGAAAAGTTACGGTTGTTGACGACTCTTACAAGCGAGGTGACCAAGATAATCTTCGGAAGTAGCAACGCATCTGTTTCGAGCAATACTTCAGTCCTATTTGAGATTGTAGGTAGATGTCCATGGATTTGTAACGATAAGTTAACTTCAGATAATGCTGGCTCATTTGCTACTCTTCTCACATAAATAAAAAGATGTTTTTAAGGCGTTCCATGTTATAGACATGCGTTTGTGATCGACATATTCTTTATTAAATTGTTTACGGATGTTTATGAGCAACTTACCACTTAATAATAGGGCGGAAATTTTCGTGGGTTCAAGGGTACTTCTATTATAAAAAAAAACCTTGACAATACTCTTACAGTATTATAACTCTGGATTTTGGTCTAGCGACAGTATAGCGATAGTATCTAAGGACTGTGTCGGCGAAATAAAACAAGGACACATAAAAATATTATAGGTTGAACTGATTTACGACAAATTTACAATGAGTTTACATTACAAATTTAATAATTTATAAAGGAATAAAATATTTGAATTTCAGTTTTGAATCCGATTAAAAAAAACATGAAACCTAAAAATACCGCAAAAATTAGTACATTAGGAGTGATGAATGTTCATTATAAATATAGCATAAACTGGCCATCCCATTAGCAGATGACAGTGCGATAGAGCCTAACATAGGCACATACCACGTTTACCACAGGCCGCATCGTATTATTAGAAACAGTGATAGTTTAGTGGTGAAATTGCGATCTCCTTTTTTGGAGTCTGGGGTTTGAATTCCTGGCACACACTGATTTTGGAAGTGCGTATTAGAAGTTAATTATGATTTGCTTGAACAGTGAAAAATAACATTCAGGGGAAATCTAAATGCCTGAAAATGTTCAATTACGTTCTCAAAGTGTGATATCTATCAATCCACGCTAGACATTTATTAGCCATGGCCTATCCCAATGTCCAATCCCTCTCATTCTGCGTTATACCTTTGCCAAATAGTGGGATAACAATGCGTTTATGATGATGATGACAATGCACCAGGCTACACATGCTAAGTGAAAAGGAATATTTTAAATAGAAATACTAATTTTTTTTAGTACGTATTAAAATCGTCACAAATAGATAAGTAATATATAACATACCAAATATTATCATTAGCTACCTTTTGCAAGGTGTTGGAACTTAGGTGTATGGTTTGATCGGGAAGTTGCCGTAACAACCGTTTCTAGCGTGACGCTTTTACACAGTTCAGTCCTCAGGAGTAGCAACGCATCTTAGATGAACTTCAAGTGGGACTCTTGGTCTTTAAGGAGTTGTTACAGATATCCATGGACGGCAGTAACTATGTACTTACCATCATGTGGACTGCATATTCGTTTATTACTTCAATTTTATAAAAAAAACTTACTCATTAAATTGATAAAAATCCTTTGTAGATATCATACTATGAACAGGAGAATAGTACACAGGAGACAATAGTCGTATATGGAATCCATATTAACGTCAATGAATGAATTCAATTTATGCTTTTCGTTTCGTACGTGTGCCCAAAATCCATAATAATATTGAATATAACAATGAAATGAAACTGACCATTGTTAAAGAGAAGAAAATGATTTTTTATAATTTTATTTTTGTCTTATTCCCTGTTGTATATTCATAAAAAATCTCGAACAAATGCAGCGCCATCTATTATAGCATACTTTAGGGATTAGACGATTACAAATACATCTTAGATAAATAAATGCCCCAGTCGGAGCATTAATTTAGTTTTATAAGGCTTTATAATATACATAGTTTCATATTTAGTCATATATATTTTTATTTATACCATAACACAATGAGAATCTTTTGAGACTGTTTATCGTCCATAAGCTACAGCACAATTGTAGCTTATGAGAGTGAATAGAGGTACCACTTTCTTCGTGAAATTATGATGATCATAGTTTTTGTATAGGATAATTAATTTAGTCCCATTTTTGACTACTTTTATAAATCTTTTCGTACTCTATCTGTTACTCATCCCATCTTTAAGGCATTCCGTAATTTTTATATCATCAATCGAAATATCCACTAGACACGAATATCATCGATCCATTTAGATCAAATATTTTTTGTTATCTATTTAGAAATATTCCGCATTAGATTACATCCATCATGATAATTACAATGCCGTTACCAAAATAGAAATCCAAATGCTTAGTAGACATCTGCACTTACTGTGGTACGTAATTGCGACATTATCGATATTTAATCTGTAATCACTATAACTTTATGCAGCTTCAATGATTTTCATAGGTAACTCGATTTTGTTGATTTTCGCACGAAGAGCAACAGACAATGGGCGCATGGCGTCCAAACTACGTCACCAATTAGCTGCGCCACTATTGAAGTGGATTGAATTTGATGGCAGCGGTTCATTGTAAATTATCGTCATCGTCGTGTGGGTGCGACTTACATAGTGCTTTTTTTCTGAGACAATGTGGAAGTTTCCTGAAGAACTAATTGCTCTTTTATTTACGACTATCCTAAAATATATTCTGACATTAAAATATATATTATTCAGAACATACCTTCCAAAAATAATAGTAAGTTTGTAGATTTTTGTTTTCTTGCGAAAAGATTTAGTTTCACGTTAGATATATGTACTTATACGATACTCATATTGAACACCACAAGGAAAAATTTAACACCAAAAGTAATTTCAACTTGACCAAATATTTTTCATACTATTTATACAAAAATATAACCAGCAATTTCGAAATTTCTTTTCATGTATCTACTCATTTCCATGTTAATAGATTATTCCAAATCACGTCCAGAAATTAGTAGATTTCATGCGCATATGAATTATTCAATTAATAAATAATAACTACAATATGCTGTCCGTATTAAATTGGGCGCGTATTGTTCCTACTATACAACACAAATTCACTCCGATGCGAAATTAATTCAATTTGAACGCAGCGGCTCATTGCAGTCGTCAATTATCGTCATGTGTGCAACATGTGTGTTATGTGTAATTATTGCATACGTCATCAACTCATTACTGTCCTTCTGTATACGTCTTACCACCATCTCTTAAAACAGGAGAATTTTAACATTACTATCTTATTGCAGGATACAGAAATCTTACTGTTATCCCTTAGATCTGACAAATTTTAACATTGCTTTCCTACTGCGTGGCACAGAAGCCTTGGGTCAAATCTTAAAACCACTTAACTTTAAGCTTACTTCAAGATTTGGTCCTTTAGAATACAATTGCAAAAGTTTGGGTGAAATTCTCTTGAAATAGAAAGATTATTTTCTTAAAGCAAATAATTCATACCATCGCCAGCCTAATAATCTACTGTGAAGTAACTCTTACGTTTACCTTATATTCTGTAAGAAGTTGAATGCAAATGTTCATGAGCTGCAGCGACCACCCAGACTCAGGTGGTTTGCACGTACGTTAGCTTCTTTTCTAATATAAAAAATGAGATTCGTTACATTGAATAGATTATTTAAGCGATATAAACTAAGAGAAATCTAATACGTAATTTAGCCATGGCGGTAAATTCTAAGAGTATACAAATTTTTTAAACATAAAATAAAAAATAGCAATGCCTATGAAAGCGCAGCCATTTAACTTATTTCTAAAAACATTTCATATTTATTCAGCCATGACAATTCTATAAAAGTTTAATCCTTTTCTCTGAAGCGTAATCTTTATTTGGCCATAAGGAAATCTTCAATTTCTTAGTATTCATAAAATCATTCACAGACGGATATCGTTGCGCGTATCTTCGCTCGACTCAGTCTAACGCGGTCGGTACAGATTTTATCGAGAAGGGAGTAATCATGATTAAGAGTATTATTGCAATCTGATTTATTTAAGCGTATCTAGATTAAAACCATCCGAGGGGGTATTTAGGTATCAGCTAAGTAATTTCAACTTTCTGCTGCTGCACACAGGTCTTCTATCAGATCGAAAAGATTTAGGCCCTAGTCTTCCACGCTAGTCAAGCTCAGATCGGTAGACTCTACACACCTTTAAAATTTTTGTAGAAACGCTCAGAGATCTAGGAATTCTCACATTTTCTTTAATCGTTAAAGTAAGTTAATTAATTTATAAATAGTTATAAATAGGCTAAAATACTTATTTTTTCCAAATTCCTAGCTATTTAACATCGCATCAAATCAATAATATTTTTAAAACATTGGACAAATAGGAAAAACTGATTTCTAACAAATGGGAAAAACCAAAAAAATGTTTTATTTTAGTCAATAACGGAAAATCAACAACAAAATATATTTAAGACCTTAAATGCACTTAATGTTGACATTTGCATTTTTAATTTTTAATATTAATTAAAATATTTTAATATTTCCTGAAAATGTTCCTTCAGTGGAATGCCAGCTTAATTTGATACTTCGTAGTATATCATTATTAAAACACGGATCCCTTGGCGAATATTTGACATAGCTCGCTAAAGTTGAATACACTGTGTATATCATGTACATTTATATATATAAAATGTAAAAAAGTGAATCGTGTTTGTACTTTAATTATTATTGGACAATTTTTTAAAGACACATTATTTTTAAAATTTTCTGTTAATCTATTTTCCCAACTCGGAACAATTATTTACCTCACTAATTTGATTGAAACATGTTTTATTTATATTTAAGCAACATGTTTAATAGACTGTATGTGTTGTACAGATATTTTGATTCTCATAACGTTGCTTGTATGAAAATTCACACGGACAAAGACGCGGGTGCAGCTAGTGATATATATAATTACACCTCAACATTGTTCCCTTCGGGTCGTCGCCCTTGAGGGCTCGGCCACCACGCCTTGTTTTACGAGTGATGAAAAACTGCCCCTCAGGCACTAGTCATACTCGAAACGATTAACGAGTAAATTAATGAAATGCTAAGTAAAATGGAAACCTGATATGATGTCATGGTAAATCACTAGGATATTGAATTTGATATTGAATTCAGTGTCATCAGATCGATACCGAATGTTATCATTAATGATTATATTTCGCGAAGCGTTTAATTAAATTGTATTTTTGATATTATTAGTTTACGTTATTCTTACGAATTATTTAAACTTATTTCCACCTTTAATTTTCCTGAATTATATACGTATTAGAAATTAATTATCACTTGCTTTAACGGTAAGGAAAACATCAAGAAGAAACCCACATTAATAAGAGTAATTTAAAATATCTCAAAGAAATGTCAATTTCCTTATTAATCCACACCTGGCCAGCGTGATGGACAGTAAACACTATTCATTGTGAGAGAGTATCCGGGAGAAGCAATGGGGCAGTAATGTCGATGAGACGATCGGGACTGTGGAAGAATACTATAGCGTGCCCGTGGGACCGAAGGACGCTGAGAGTAACACCGTGGGGTTTGAGCCAATAGAAGTCCAGGATAATCACTCACTCGCCCCCAACTCAACTCATTATGGATACCACTCAGTTGACTGGCATCTATGATGAATATTCCAACGTACAAAATAGTGATCATGAAAAATAAAAAAATCCATGCTTTTCTTCTATAGCTTTTAGGTTATTAGTGAAACACGTCACTTGTAAGGATTCCCATGAAACCACAAATATGTGATAAGTAGCCATACTAATAATACTACTTCATAGCTACAGGTGACACATTTTCCGCTCGATTTATGGCAGTTAAATAGTTCATTGGTACCAAGCTTTGAAGCCCAAAGTTAAAAGCTATTAAGGATTTTTTAAGGAATGTTTTTCATTAATGTTAGTTTTATCTCCTGCTATGACCTGCCGTTAGCGAAATTTTGAGATACGCAGGAATTCATATTTTTCCGTAACAAAATATAGTTCAGGAGTTAATTTTTAGGGTTCCCATATATGTAGGATCCCTTGGTTTTTATCTTTTCTTCAAATCCCTTTTTTCCATAAGCACGTGGATGTATCAAATTGAAATTACTATCAAATATGTAGTTGGATGTGAAATTTATTGAACGTTTGAATAAATCATACTTCACATTCAATGAAATCTATGATCGTACGACCAGAGATACCGGCATTTATGGCGTATTCAGGATTCTTCCCGTTACTTACAAATTAACATAAAAATCATTAAATTTGACAAGATGCATTATCTTATAGTTTAATTGAAGGACAATTCCTAAAACTGATTTTTTTTGCCTCTACATTTCTTAGTTATTTCTAATTCGATACATTTTTAAATAACCTAACGAAAAGTTAGGCTAGTTAGTAGTTAGTAGTAGTAGTAGGCATAAACGTTTGCAACCCCAGAGGTTTTGCCAATTCTCACCGGTTATGAAGACGAGCTTTTTTTGCCCCTAGAGAGCACATAGAGCTCTGAGAGCATTTAAAAGAGACATCAAAAAAAGCTCCTTTCAGTCCAGTTTCTAACAAGTATAATATTAAACATTTTACTGAACTATAGTGGGACTGGGGAATAATAACCCAATGTAACTCTCGTGTTTTCTTTAGAAAGACCCTGTAGTCGGCTATATTTAAAGCGAGGTGCCCATCTTAGTACACAAGAGTAACAACGCATCTATACGTCTTCAGATAGGAATTAAGTTCTGTTTGAGTGAGGATATAGATGGGCTGCAACGTCCACTTAACATCAGGTGGCCTGCATGCTCGTTTACTCCTTTCTCATTCAATAAAATCGCATTTCTAACATTATTACATAATTTATTTATTACAAATTATTCTGTGATCAAAATCAGGCTCAGCGCTGCTTCTGAAAGAACATTAAATACACGCACGTTAAGTTGAGAATGAACTTGATATCGGTTAAGCTGAGCAAATCCGATTACCAAGTCTGGAGTTTTATACCAGTACTATACGGGTATTGTTTGCAAGGAATTTACATACTGAAACTCTATATTCGGCGAATAAGGGAGAAACTTCCATGTGTGACTTGATTGATTGACTATCTGCTTGTATTCGGAAATGATAATCTATATAAATAAATGGCTATCCGTAAGTCTAAGTATTACTCATTATCATCTTATCACATGACTTGAACATATAGGGTTTCGATAAATTTGATTGCAATAGGTTTTGTGTACCCTAACGTGGAAATAGTGAGAAATGCTCGAGGATGGATTTGGGATCAAAAGAGGAAATAAGTTTATTGAGTGTGATTATTATTATTTTTCACAATTTTATGTTACTATAGTCATTAATATATTTTCTTCTGTTATCGTTGGTATTTAATTATATTTCAATGATCATCTGAGTCTTTAAGTAATCTTTAAATTCATTGTAATTTTAATTTTAAACTATCCTTTATATTAAGCCTATTTTAATTAGTTGATCATCAATTCATTACTGTTCGATTGCTGGGCACGATACTCCTGTCAGAATGAAAAGGCCATTGGTCACAACGCTAGAAAAGACCGGATTGGTAAACTACACACTTCTCTGAGCCGTCGCTGTTTAAACAAATGAAAAAGAAAGTCTTAAAACTAATTTTAATAAAAGCCTGACCTAAACAATTTAAAGGGAGTATGTGCCCGAGCGGCATGGTTCCAAAAACGCTAGCCGCAATCGCGCTTTGAATAGCAAACACAATTATCTGCGCGAGATATGATCCAGCCCTCTCGTCATCACAAAGCCGATCAAACGTAGGACTAATTGTTTGAAAAAGTATTTGGCACTTGGTCCCCCTGGACCACTGGACTCAAAGCCAAGCGGAACAAATACGCAATCACATATTTGCGCCGTTTGGCTTCATTTCTATCAACACCGTGAAAATTAAATTCTAATATGCACATAACTGAAAAATCAGAGATGCGTGCCAACGAATGGAACTCTCAATCTTCACGTAAGGATCCGGAATCTTATCCACCAGAGTAACATTGCATTGTTCAGTTTTTTTTCTCAAATTGTGAAGTAATTACAAATGAATTAATAAATTATAATGATGTCATACACACGTTGTTAACTTTGTAGTGCGGGCGCGTCATTTCTGTAATACATACTTTATTGGTGCGTAACCTCATTAGTTGAATGAACTATAATTGACATACCGACTGACCTGCCAATTAAACACTGGTATATGCTGCTCATTCGTTTTTTTATTGCGACGATACTTGAATGGAAGAGATAATTCAGGAATGTCTGTAGATGTACTGTGCTCTTAGTTTTATTAAGTACTAATACTTATGTTGCAGCAATTCATTTGTTTCCTGGTTGTTATACTTGAAGAGGTCCTTGTAAGGTACGAGGTTCGGGGAGCTAAGTACATACTGAAGTGTTGCCACCCCTATAGTAGGATTTTTATACGATAAACTCTGCTACGTCTAACATACTATATTATAATTTTAAAATCAGCAAATATACCACTAATTTTAATAAGAATTATATGCTATTGTGAACGAAATTGTGTGTATTGTGAACGGAGATATCATGACTGTTTATCATTAAATATGAAAATAAATCCAAGCTGTAAAAATTATGTTATTACATACTTATTATCAATATTTTTATATGTAAATGTTCGAAAAATTACGTATTTCCAGTAGTTTAGTCGTCGTTTGCTAAACTTATTCATCCTAAAAATCCAAGTATAACTTACTACTTGGAATGCTTCGTACATGGATGTGCTGTAACGATCATTCCTCAACATACTCTTCAAACGAGTAACGGTAGTAATGCATTTATATTTTGTAATAAATGTTTCCAATGAGCATGCAATCCAGGTGATGATAAGCCGTTGCTGTCCCCATGAAAACCTGTAATCAACTCCATCGTTCTCCTAAAGTCAACCACGGATACGTTGCCTGTAGGGTAAGGTAAAGCCTGTAGAATAATGCTAGGAATAGTCGTGTCGCATGTCGGCGGCACCTCACCGATGAAACCGTACAGATTCTACCAACTTGCAAACTGATAAGTGTAACAAAAAATCTGCAAACGCAGCTCTCACTACTTGGCCGATCTAAACTTAGCGGTAATGGTTATCACCGACCCTTTGAACTAAGTGATATAGCCTGGCCTGGCAAACGCTAAATCCGACATCTTTTCATACTTACTGCAAAAATCAGATACGTGTGGTCAGAGTCAAAGATTCGTATCCCAGTATGCCCAATATTAAGACCCTGAACCTTCCACAATACTTCAATAATTGAACACATTTTTTGCGTCGAAACTTATACGCACGTTATATGAAGCAAGTATCTAGACTATAGTAATTTAATAGATATTCAGAGCATGAATAAAAATCACGAGTCTCATTTATAGATAGACATTGACAATGACGTACACAGAATTATATTGGCCTCATTAAAGCCAATTGTCGAATCGTTTCTATATACATAGAATACAGACCGACTGGAAATTTTAGTGAAATATGTAAATTGTAATAGGTCGATATTGGCAATGATTGCGGGGTTAGAATTATGGTAATTCTAGTACTACCGGCGCACCTATTCTTCTCATGCACGTAGAAATATGTTCTAATTAAACCATTTGCACCGGCAGATTTTCTGTTTTCAGGTTCCGAGTCTCAGTCCTGTGATTTAGCAACGCATCTGTTATCCATTTCAAGCAACATTTTATTTTGCGTAGGGTTGGACAGATATGTATGTATGTGTTGGCTGCAGCGACCACATAATATTAGTTGGACCGCATGCTTCTTTGCTATATCAAATTCATGAGTAAAATCTGTAACATACATTGGATAATTCAGTTAAGTCACAATATCGATTATTTGTCGATTATACATATCATATCGCATGTAATATTATAATTAATACTTGTACTTTAACTATGCGAAAACAATAATTTAATTAACGATATAAAGAGTTAACTTTAAATAATCGCATCACCTAAAAACACAACTATATGGTGCTACATTTCAATAACGGGTATGAAACTTTTGTATTTTAGTATAATCTGATGGTAAAGTAATTCGTGTATAAAAAATTGAATATTTAACATATATGTATGTATATTGCAGCCGAAAACAAAACTCAAAACGTTTGTGATAATATAAATTTCCTCCAGTTAAATAATTTTAGAGTTAAATAGTATAAAATATAAGTGTACGTTGCTAAAAACTAACGCATCCTGAGATGATACAAATCACTGAAATGTACTCATTTTTAAAGATAAGTTTAAAGAGTTTTAAGTACTTAGTGTATAAATTACGGAGACACAACCGTCTAGGACTGACCAAAACTTTACTTGTGCGTGAAACGTGACTTGAAATATGTTTAACTCTCCAATTTAACGAATCTTAAGCGAGATATTGGATACAATAAACATTGATCTTATTTTAGGATCCTCGAAAATTATGTTAAGTTAGTAAAAGTATTTAAAAAACTTACCGTAGCAAATTGAGGCGAGAAGTAATACCGCGCACGTTATCAACCGCATTTTTATTCTATTCACGTAACTACACAACTTAAGCCGTCATACAGTCACTGATAGTCTTTAGACGACGAAAATGTCTGTCGACTCCCTACCGTCACGGGTGGATTTAAACAGGAATATACCTTGTGAAACTTTTACGCGGAGCTCAGAAGAGTCCACTGTTTGAAGCGACCCGCGACTGTGAGTACGTTCCTGGAACTACCGTGGTCATTGGGTACGACTGCTCAACGACCTTTGACACGCATGCGCACTACATTGACCGCTGTCTGAATTAAAGTTTTTAAAAAGATTAATCGTGACATGTCTAGTCGATTTGTACGAAATTTACAGCTCATTAAGGAAATAACTTGGTTCTAGTATTGCAATTTTGACTCATGAATAATGCTCTTGGCACCACCAATATTTATTGTTCATGCGTTATTACGTCTAGGCTGTACTACCCTGTAAGTTTTTTTTATTTGAATTGAGAAATTATAGACTGTTTACTAGAAATTATATAAGACATATGAGTTAGTTCTTAGAGGTAGTAATGGAGTGGAAGAGAATTCGATCACAAAGTAAAATATACTGATCATTAGATGCCTTGGCATTTATGTAAACTTTATGATAGCTATGCAGTTTCATAAAAGTGAAATGTTTTAGAAAATTTGAAGTGACATTGAACGTCTTGCCTATTATTGTATGTATTTTATGCCTGTTTAAGAAATGTTACATCACTTAAAAAGTGTGAATATGATGCTTCCTTTAATGTATAAAATATTATGAATATGGTAAAAATATAATTCGACTCCCGTAATATGGCTATATGTAATATGGGTATATCTGTAATAAAGGCATTATTATTTGTCAGCTATACTTATAAGGGATATGACCACATCATTTCCTAGTAGCAATTACGCATATACCATTATGCTTTATATCAACTCGTATATTACGGTAATGGTCGATATAATTGGTAAATAATTATTAAGTAGTTGGCAAATAATTTGGAATAAAACGAATCAATTTCGAGTCAAAATCAGTTGTTCATTTTATTTATTTTACACTGAAATTGAAATCATCATTACAATAATATTAACGACTGTTTAATAAAATCAAACGTAAGTAACTCCTGGTGTCTAAATTTTTTTCCTGCATTACAATGAAATGATTCTGACGTCTGACATTATCTGATGATCTGAATCGATTCGTTGTCTAATCGGTGTTATGCGAAATTATTATCTCAAGAAAATTGTAAAAACTGTCTCACTTAAAATATGAAATTGTATATAAAAATATATTTTGATGATGTACATAATTATTTCTTAATCTTGACACTATGCCATATGGGCCCGAATTTTCGGTAGATTGTTTACGTTATGCTTTTATTACAAATGTTGCATAAGTTTCTTAAATTATCTATTAAAGACACAATATTGTTTATATAGTCTACAGACGTTTTGCGATCAATAAATGCAAATTCCGTATAACGTTGCGTACAGGGTATGTATCTAGGTGGCCAAGACGGAGCCCGTCTTCAGTGCTCTGCCAAGTAATTTCGGGTCAGTAAGGGAGCGCCTCATAAGTTGCACACTTGGACGAATTATGGCCGCGTCCTGCCAAATTCTGCCGTATGCGTCAACCTCCGTACCACTGACCCACTAACTTTAGGTAATATACCACGCAGATTATAGGGAAACCAAGCAAATACGATTATGTCTCCCATTCTTGTGGTGTAGTGTGCCTACTTCACTACTAGTAATTCTTACTAGTAAAACAAATTAAACTATAGATTGATAATATACTATTTCTATTCTTCAAAAAGTACATTAATGTCGTAAATTCTAGAAAGTGACAAGAACGTTTTTAACTAAACATTGGTTCTACTTATATAATATTAATAAATAATATATAGGTATTGTACTCCACAATACCTATATATTTAAAATATTTTTATGGAGAAGAGTGGTACAGGCCACACGATCAAGTGCAAATAGTCGCATACAGGACTCAGGTTCTATCTAAGGTTGTCAATTAAAACAATCGTCTTGCTTTTAAGTGTAGCCGGCAGGCAAAACAAGAAAGTTGCTTTGTGGTTGATTAGGTCTTATAAAATCGACAATATTACACAATATTATTATCTGTAAAAATCTTCAATAATGCAAAATTAATGTTTCGATTCTTCAACAATAAAACATGTTTTCGAAACAACAAATTTTGTTGAGAGCCGAAAGTAATTATGTTCGAAAGAATTATGTACAAAGAACTTTTAATTTTGACATTGATACTGAATTTGAAATTGGTTTCGTGTTTTGTTTTTTGTTACTGGAAAAACATCCAGAATATTCATTATAGATAATTTATTTTATACTCTTCTTTATTTTTGAATAAAAATTACTACATATATCTTTATAAAAGACCAATACAAATAATCTTATGTATTAATAACATCGACATTTGAACTACGATAATCTTCCTCGATAACAATATTTACTGGAAATCGAAGCATAAGCCCTGCAACTTGCAAAGATCTGTAACGATCAATAAAGTAAGGCAACGTCAGGCGTGGTCGGAAGTTAGATGGGTGACCACTAGTGAAAAACTGCGTGCTTCCGTGCTTTAGAGGGAATAATAAGCACTTGGTTTCAATTTTTATGGTATGGCAATAGACGAAGGGCGGTTTGAAAACATGATATACGAGTTGGCTCCGAACCCCTATTTCCACCAATCTTGTGACGAAGAACTAAATAAGAAATTATAAAAGGTGGCAGAACAACTGGAGAGATACTACCCTCATAATCCTCATTATCCGGAAAGCAGTGGAGCTCTTGTGTTTCAGTTGCGGAAAAGCCTTTCTACGTTTACAAACCAGACGACCAACTCAGTCCCCAGGACGTAACGCATTTATGCACAACGTCAGGCAGAACTTTAGCCTTGTTTAAGATTGAACGTCCATGTCCATGGGCTGCTAGAGTATTTAACATCATGGGCATGATTGCTCGTTTGCTACCTTTCCAAAATAAAATAAATAAATATAAAAAGGTAGGAGAACTGTAGTTCGATCGGGGAGATACCACCGTCGCCCTCATAAAGTGAGGCGATCATCTTAGTCCTCAGGAGTAGCAACGTATCAACGTATCGAGCTCAGATAGTTTTCGGTCGTATTTGTGGTTTCAATAGAAAGGTGCGGTTGCCGGTTCACTAACATATTAGTCTGCTGCTTTAGTTTTTAAAGATAACAACGCCGTGATCGACTTCAGATAGCATCCTCCTATACATGGAGTTGGTTACAGATGTTCATGAATAAAAGTGACCAGTAATCATCAATTCAGGTGAACTACACTCATTTGCTAATTCTGTCTTATAAAAACTTCTAATAGTCTACCAGTCTACCTTCTAACAGTGATCTAATAAGTTTATTATTGCTATACTACATAGTTTGGATAAACTCATACGTTGCATGACCGACCTCCAAATAGATCATAAAGATAAGTCTATTGACCTTACAGTCGTTATCGCAATATTACAATAGGTGATTGATGTGTATAACGGTCCTTTAATGTATTTGTGCCATTAATCGTATCAGAACTAACATAAAAGATGTCAGAAGATGTGACTTAAATTAGATCATCTGTAACACAATTTTTGATACCTGGCAAAACTGAAAATCGACCTTAGAGGTACTACCGCGACACTCATGATCCGCCATGAAGTAACTCTCGCGTTTCGTACGAACAGGTGAGCTTGAAGACTAGACATGCAAACAAGGAGAATATACGACCTCAGATAGGAGTTCGGTCTTGTTTAAATTGCCTGTGAATGTTTATAGCCTGCACGGTCATATGCTACTCTCTTTGGATAAAATAAGTCGTCAATTAACATAAATAACGTTTGAAAGAACTGGTAATGGATTGGGATACACTTTGAATTTAATTATCAAATTATTATCATCACTATCGACTCATTAATGTCCCACAGGGCAAGGTTAACCTCTCAGATCGAGAAGACTTCATACGTCTATGAATAAATGATAATAAGCTACGAGGTATGCAGATTTCCTCATTATGTTTTTCTACATCATTCAAGTCAATAATAAATAATTTCTTATCCGCATACTAATTGGCAAGCAATAGGGATATGTGTCTGGATTTTTAAAGTAAAATCTTCATTAGAGATTCACAGCGACTGGGCCTTCTAAGTTAGATAATGTTAATATTTGAGAAATGAAATTGTCCGATTTGAGCATTGAACTATGATATAATCAACAGAGAGTGCTCGCTAAACTTGAGCATTCAAGCTGCAATTTGATTTTGAAGTTCCTGAAATACGGCTGCGTAGAGCCAGTTCATGTTGCAGAATAATTCAATTATCCGTTAAGTTTTGGATTGTTCGTGTAAGTTAACTATTCCAGGGGGTCAATCCGAGCAGCAAGCAATTTCTATTTCGATGAACTATAACGATTATATGGTCAAAATTGTCACTTTGTACTTTGTATATGCGAAGAGAAGCAAACGAGCGTGTGAGTCACCTGATGTTAAGTACTCACTGCAGCCCATGAACATCCACATGTAACTGCAAAAACTATTAGAATTCTGTCTGAGCTCGTACGCAGATATGTTGCTACTTTTGAGGATTAAAATAGTAACCTCGCTTATATCTGTATCCGACAATCACACCTGTTCAACCAAAACGCAAGAGTTGCTTTACGACGGATTATAGTGGCGATCGTATCGATTTACGTATCTGTCTCAATATTTGGTCTATTAGAAAGTTTTTTAGCACTAAACTACTACTCTCACTGAACTCGTTAACATAATATTTTTTGTAAGATACATTAGTACGTATACATTGTTTAAAAGTTTTTATAATTGGTAAATCGTACAATGTAACAAACATAATAGATGTATCATTAAACAGCAAGATTCGGATAATAAATGACAAAGTTCCGATAATATAGTCAACGAGAGTAATTGAAAGCGGAAACTCATTTGTTTCTTCGATCGACCGACAAAATAATAAGCTGCTTGTACACTTCTAACGAGGAGTGATAGTAGTTAAGATTACGGTGCTCCATATGGAGATTCTGGGAATCGGTACTCAAGTATACGCCTCTAAGTTTTCAAAGTTTTGTGTATCTCTCTCTCTCTCAGTTCTCTTCTCTTATAACTTATCTTTTACGGATCTCTTTAACTGTAAAAGAAACATCTGAAAAATAAAATTCATGCCTGAGCGTTCATCTTAAAAGTTCTAAAATATGTTATGTATGTGTGTGTTCCCCATAATGTTTCAGATTGTGAATATACGAGCGTTCTCCATAAAATACTAAACTCTACCAATCGGCACTTTGGTCGGTGTGGATGGTGAAGTCTAATGGATTGATGATGACGTCAAACGTTAGCAATCTTTAACACTGTAGTCAATAGAAGTTTTTTTGTGAAGCATCTGTTGTCGGTAATACAGGCTCATGACGCGTGACGGCAAACGTCGTACCGCTTTTTTATGCTGCCATGTCCCCTCACCTCCACGATTGTCTACTCTTTATTTATTTGTATTGTATTTAAATTGGGTGTAATTTATTACAATAAGAAAAAAAAATATATTTTATTATTAACACATATTCATATTCATGTTAATTTATTTTGTTAAATAAGGTAAATAACAAGGTGGAGGAAGTAGAATACATTTTGATCAGCTTATTCTACCTTTAACCGGTTTACAAAATCATGTTTAGGTTAATAGGCGTTAGTTATCACAGTAATGTCAGTTATTATTGTTTTTAGTAATGTTAATGATTATAAGAAACTATGAGTTACTTATTTTACCTCAGAATTTTATTAGTCTCCTTTAATTTCAAATGCTTTCAAAAAGTGTACATTTCCATATTTTTATTTGCCAGGTGTTATATGACAGCCATATGTTTTTATACATTATACTATAAACAGTGATTGCTTAACATCAGATGAGCTGTACTCATCTGATTTTAAGCAATCACTGTTTATCGACTTCTGTAATAGACTTAAATAAGCCCCTTGAAATATAAGTTTTTTAGTTTAGACGTTAGAAAAAAAACAAAAAAGATAACTTCATCACGTAAAAGTAACTTCTACACTTTCATTTTCATTTATAAACTAAGTTAAACACGTATGTTATCTATCTTTTTCATTATTAAGTTACTAACTGTACATTAGAATATTGTTTCTGGACGATTTTTAAGAATTGATAGTGCGTATATGGCCTTAACAGCTGTTTCAAATTTCGCTTTATTGCTTGCGAATGAATAATTTATTGTTTCCTTGCTCCGGAAACGTGATGAGATTGGTCATTTTTCGTTATAAATATTATCAATAGTTATTGATACAAAATATTAACTTTGTTATCATTAATCGGTAAATCGGTAATTTCTTTTGAAGTCACATTATGTTATCAGTTAAGCAAAAAAAAATATAATTCCGATTTAGACTATTTCGGACACTTAAATAGACATAGCAGTTTTGATTAGTCACAGATTTTATTTTGATTGACCGTACAAAGGTGGTAAACATGTTTTATGTCTTGTTGGTTGCTGCGTTAGTTAGTGAGTGGTTTTATATTTTAAAAAACTATCGTGTAAAAAATTGATATTCAGGTGAAATTAAAATACGATTGTTTACCGACATATAAAGTAAAAGTTTTACTTAAAAAAATCCCAATTTTATTAGTTTACGATAAATCCATCATGTGTAAAGAAAATACTAAAAAAATATTGCCGTATACATATTAGATGAGGTTAAATTGGTAATACATTAGAAACGATTCAAAGTTATAAATAGTTATCATGTAAAGAATTTTGAGAGGAATATCCATTTATTTATATTTTGTTTTAACAATATTTTTCTCATAATTAATACCAACTTTATTTAATATTGTAATCAAGAATGCGTAAGTAAATTTCATTTCTAATTGCGGATCTTTGAAATTATATGTAGTTTTTTATGTGAGAAGAGTACCAAACGAGCATGCAACCCACCTGATCCACCTATCCACGTACAACCACAAACACGAACGAAATCTTGTCTGAGCTCGAACATATGTAGATGCGTTGCTATGCCTGAAGACTTAAATGGCCGACTCGCTTCAAAGTGTAGCCGGCAACCGCAATTCTTCAACCGCAACACAAGTAATGCTTTACGGCGGATTATGAGGCGGCAGTGGTACCTCCCCGTCGAACTATAGTTCTCCCACCTATAAAAAATCTTACAATAATGTCACTTTGTTATCATTGTAACGACCTGATGATGAAGACAGTATTTGTTGTTGTTATTGCAAAAACTGTTATCCTTATAAGTTGTTTATGTTATACAAATGAAATTGAAATAGTTAATTAATTTCCCGCGTATCACTCTATTTCACACACGAAAAAACTAACTAAAATAATATAACATTGAATTATTTTGTCCGCTTATGGCTGTATGACAAAGATGCTAAATTAAAATTGCTCAAATACAATAAATTGGCTTTGAAACCTTTGGCCCGTGGGGTCCGCGTGCCAAAAAATAGTACCACGTTTGATCGACGCTGCCGGTGACAAGAGGGCTGGTTTATATCTCGTGCAGAGAATTACGATGGCTGTCCAGCGCGGGAATGCAGCTAGTGTTCTTGGAACCATGCCGTATGGGCACGGACTCTTCTTAGATTGTTTGTTTAGGTTAGGTTTTTATTGTAATTAGTTTTAAGATTTTCATCATGGTATATATGAGAATAAAATAGTTTTTAAATACTCATAAATAGGTCATCATAATATTATTGTCGTAATTATTATGACTGTAGTACAGGCCTGTGCAGTATCTTTATTTTTATACTTATTTCTGTATGAACTTATACTTTATTTATCTTATTTATTGTATATTATTTCAGGCTTCCATGGGTCAAAAGCAGACATTGTAGATAGAAACCAGAGACAAGGAATTTTCAATAAATATTATGTTTATACCAGGTATGCAACTTTTAACGATATTACTTTTTGCAAAATTTCTTCTTTATTCATTTATACCTTGAAAATATTACATACTTTTTTGTGAGAGAAGAGCAATGTAGAAATCAACATCGAACCGTAAACAAAACTAAAGGACTATCTGACGCCGTGTATCTGACCTGATCTGATCACCTCACGCATGCTAGTGGTCACGCCTTATTGATTTATTTTGATAATGGTCAGCTCGCTTGTAAGTACAGCCGGCAACTATACCTCTCTAACTAAAACACGAGAAATGCTCAGTAGCGAGACCCTTACCCCGGGGGGCATCTGGTTCGTGTAAAAGCCCGGGTAAAGAGGGAATTCTCGAACCCCGAATCATTCCTACCCATTTCCTTCCCCGCGAGAGCTGACAGTACCGCTGGGTAAGACAAGCAGATTATATGTAAGACGTCCCTTATTTCTTTCGTTCGTTCAAGAATTGCTTCGCAGTTTATGATGAATTAGCGTTTTGTTACTACATTATAAGCGGTGGTACTTCATCTGTTGAAGTATACTTCTACTTATATATTCAATGTAAAGGGCGTCCACGATTTTTAATATAGTTGATTTCACATACAAAAAAAGTTACTTTCAAAAACCGCTAAAAGAAAGAGACCCATATAATTCTAATATTTACGCATAGAAAGTAATAGCAAAAGTCAAGTATAAAATCAGTAACCTTTTTATATTAGACATCTTGAAGCCGTATTGAATAGAGTTCATTTAATATCATTACCTATTTTCAAAGCAAGAACTAATATTATTAGTTTCATGTAGAATTTATTTGATATCATTAAAACATTTCACGTAAACTTTTAATGTAGAAGTAAATAAAACAAAGATTAAATTAAGCACTTACTCAATAATTTATTTCAATATTAGCTTAAATTATTTTGTGCGAATTAACATTTTAATTTTGCTTCGAATCATGCATCAGTAATTCATTTCATGTTCCAATCATGTTAATGAGTGTAATTATTATAAAAAAAATTAAAAGAATATGATTTTTTTTATTGCGAAAGGGTAAGAAACGGGCATGCAGGCCGCCTGGTGTTAAGTGGTCACTACAGCCCATGGACAACCACGTGTCAAATAGAACAGAAGTTCTATTTAAGGATGGACGCGGATGCGTTCCTACTCTTGAGGACTAAGATGGTCGCCTC
>DWON01001428.1:0-24486 GCA_018251015.1 Phocides pigmalion okeechobee
CACGGAGATTTCAATTATCAAATAAAATAAAAACTTGAGTTTTCAAACTTGTCACGTTATTGTAGCAAAGAAGCGATGTGTACATAGTAAAAAGACTGTTATATTGCCTCTTTGTGATTCATATACGAAAACCGAATCCCCTGTGTTGGAAGTAGGCCCCACTAAACTTGCGCTGCTTAGGTATATTATATACATTTACATATTGGGACGTTTAAGTCATAGGGGCGTACATACGAAAATACGATATTTCTACTGTTATTTGATTTTTTATTTGCTATACACAGTATGTGTCATTTTATTAGAATTGTAGGTAAACTACTTTTTAAGGGCGAAAAAGGATAAAGAAGTTTGTATTAAATAAAATACAAACACAGTTACTTATGTTTCTCCTTAACAATGGAGTCCGCGATTATTAGCGAGTTATTGTTTTTGATGTATCTATTTAACATTTTCCCTGTGGCTACAACACTGCTGTGTAATTCTGAGCGCGACGCACTTGCGGCTCCTTGTGAGTGTTTAATGTAAGTTTTTTGGATATTTATAGTTTTATTTTTAAAGTAATTATTGTCATTTTACTTCTTAGGTCAAGTACTTTCGATATCGGTTTAAAGTTTTTTGATATCTATAATAGTTACGGAATAACCTGGGCACACTTAACGATTACACCCGGTATATCCGCTCCGCAGGCAAAGTGTTAAAAATATGTATCTGGTGTAAGGAAATACGTACTGTTTACTATAGATAAAATTGCAAAGATACATGTTCCGGATTTAAACACGAAATACGTATTCGTTGCAAGCAGATGGACGGTTATAATTTATACACCGGTGTAAACTCGACGTTAACTGTTGAAAGCTATAAACGTGTCAGCTATTTCAATGAGTGTGTAAAAATTTCAGTGCCCCACCTATTTCGGTTCTGTTTGTAAGAAGGATTTCTAAAAAAATATTTTATTCATTCTTAAGTTGCTGTAAAATTGCTTTTTAGTTTTAATGTAACTGGAGGTGATCTCTCGTACTCGTGTCTTCTGAAGTGGTGCTGTTGTGTTCAATTAAATTCGATTCCATTTATTTGTCAAAAGTACATGTGATAGAAGATTTTACAAATCAAATAGGCACTCCTATGAATGCCATTTACTGACACACAAATATTAATTATTAAAATTATAAGTATTCGTATTTCAATGTAAACTTAATTCCATACTATTTCAATTTTTACTAAATACAATTAATATAAAATGCAGAATGTTTTAGTTTGAAACATGTGATGATCCAGATTAACTTATTAGAGGTGTTCCATTTCGTGTTTTTTACAATAAAAACATAGCAAACAATTGTAGAAAGTAGCAAACGAGCGTATAGGTCACCTGATATTAGTCATTGCAGACCATATTGAGGATCGTCATTGAGGTTGTCTTCAAATAGGTTTTAAGTATTTGAGCGTTGTTACTCTTGAAGTCTAGGAAAATCGTCTCTACAGAAAGTGTACCCGCCAACCACATCTCCAATTCAAACACAACAATTGCATGACAGTGGATTATGAGTGTTGGTACCCTTGCCTAGTAATACTAATCTTTAGGAGGTACGTCTAGGAGTAGTACTGCAACTATGATAGCCTTCCGCTACAGCCATCTGTATTTAATTGGTAATATATGTCCATGGACGACATATCTTATTTATATGACGGCATATTCTCGATGTGCTTGCTCACTTTACAACTCGTTATTAAGAAGTTATTTGAAATAATAATTATTTATAGTTCCATTTATTAGCGTGTCTGATGTCCCAGTCAGAGAAGTCGTAAAAACATTGCTTCGCAAATGTAAATATATACAGATATAAAAAACTGGATATCTTGTCCGTCGCGTTACGTATGATGGGTCTGGTAGTCCTTTTGTCCTTGTGTCGCGATATGTTTTTTTGGCCTGCCTTCAATGCGCTTTGTTGGCGTGATGTATATTTGCATATACCCTTGAGTCGTCGGATGCTTCGTAAAACGTACTGCATTGTTCGTGCAATGATATGATAATAATGTACAATGATAATTCAACCACCTATTAGATCTTAGGAAAGTCAAAAAGAATCACAGTTGTAATAATTTATACTTTGTCCAAATTGCCATGAACGAGCCATATGCCACAAAAAATCGTAGCAGACAATGAGGTTCGCACATTCGAAATAACGAGGTGAGTGAACCTCATAGATCAACATGGCCAATCGTTTTTGTTAGTTCTCTCGCCACAAAAACAGATTTAAATAAACTATTAGACGAATTGAGACGGAGCTAGTCGGATTCAGTAACTACATTCTTTTTAACATGTGCTCACTATAGTACGAACCTTGAATTTTTAAATATGAGTGCGCATGCCAGCCCTGATCGGTACTTGAGCATAAAATTGTAAATTCAACACGAAACATGTGTGAAATAATTTGTTCGTACGAGTAATAAGTACCTACTATAAATTGAATTATATTAACTTTTAAGATTATTAACGGATGAACTTTAAGACGATAAAATTAAATGGAGGAGAGCGATTTACATCTGCCATTGTTCGTAATAGCATTATACTGTTCCGCAACCATTGATAAGAGTTGCCCTTGTATTGGAAGGTGATCCGGGTAACTTATAACCGCAATTTAGTTCACGAGAACCGTCTTGCAGAGATAACATTGAGTATTATTAATACGTGTTTACTAAAACTGGAAGGACGTTACGCTCGGTTATTTCGTTAGATGCTTGGCGGTTGACGCGTGGAAAAAACGATATAGAGATTAACCGTCGATATGAATCGTGAATATAAATGAGTGGAAACAAAAACGAGATGTGTCTGAGGAGAAATAATAAGAGGCGTTCGACAGCAATCGTCTAGCCGGCATCGTCCTTGAGTGCAGAAATCCTTGATGAGTACAATCAACCGCCACCGGATAGCACTTCTCGTTCAGGGCTGCCAATTAACGTTTTGACCATTGCCATTTCATTGTTGCCCGATACACTCGTTGAATAAACAAGGAAATTATTGCGGACGCTCTGTTGTAAATCTTGTGAAACTCGCCTCGCTTCTGTAAATGCAAAAAGTGTACAGATAGGTACTTGTAGTTGTATCCTAAGAATCACCCCTGTTTTTATATGCATATATCTGCACATTTTTTACCAACAAAATGTTTATAATTAATTTAGATATGTAGATGTGTAGTAGATATTCATTAATTAATATTTCATTACTTCATTAGCATTTTGTCATATCTTTTCTTTTATATGTTTCCAGCATTTGTTATAGTTGTTTATATTTTTTAAGTAAGTCAAGACCTTACCGGTATACCTCAGTACACTGAATAATTGATATAAGGTAATACAAAAAATACATTTAGCAACATACAACAGCATACATTATAATTTTATTCATCATTTCCATATTTGGGTGTTGCCTATTTAGTTAACTTACGGTTTTGGCTTGTTAATTAGGTTAGTGTAGTTTAGAAAAAATATTTTTGACATATCTTATCGTTAGACTCAAACTTAAGTTACGCAAAATTTTGGCCACTCTGTGTATATATCAATCAGCTGGCCTCAGCCCTATCTCTTAGATGTTGCGTAGGTGCTAGCAAGTGTGAGGACAAAAACTAAAACTGAAAATAAATGGGCGCGAAACGCCTATTAACGGCGCTGGCCATCGATACTCGGCCGCTGATGCTGACTGCTCGCCGTATACGTAAAGCGATTATATGCATCTCGATAAGGCAGAAAAACACTTAGTGCTACTTATAATCTTACCTGGAATAATGTTCTTAATCCAGAACTTTGTATTGATCGGTGAGAAATTTCTAGAACGGACGTACGTTTTTATTCTTTATATCTTGTTAATAAATTATAATGCAATATTATATTGCATGTTTTTTTGTTTGAAGAGTAGCAAAACAGTATGCAGGTGACGTCATATTAAGTAGTCGCTGCAGCTCAGACATCTACATTCAACCTCAAACATGAGGAAAGTCCCATCTGAAGTCCTATATTGATAGGTGTGTATTGCTACTCCTTAGGACTGAACCGCCTCGCTTGAATTACACATGGACATGTTGCCTGTAGCTTTGGTCTTGTTAAAGTCTATGTATTATCACACTATATTATCTTGAAACTGAGCAATGACCATAAATATTTGTAGTTAGATAAGCGTCTTTTTAAGAAATATTTTTCGTATGGATATACTGTTTATAAGACGTCGGAGCTTATACTTCGTGAGTGAATACTAAATTTAATTGTTGTATATAATATAAATGCTGGATTAATTACTACACCATAATTGGTATATACGTACAACCGTTCACAATTGGGCTCCCAATAATATATGTGATAACTCTATTTTCGCTTTCTGGAATGTGTTGTTCGGTTTGACAAAGTATTTTATAGTGATCGTAAGAAGTAAAATAAATCATTTGAATATCTGGCAGTCTAAACTATTTGTGTATATGTACAAACTGCTACGTAAATAATGTCACGCTTAAAATTCTGCCGCGGTTTCTATTGAATTTAACTCGAGCTACGGCCTGTCAACTTATCGAATATAAATTTTCTTAATAATCGTTGCCAATTATGTGAGTGTTCGGCCTCGTCTTATCAATCTTGGCAGAAATGCCGCAACTGGCGATTATGGTGCAGGATTAAGATCTTTTTGCGTTCGCTGGTAAGGAGGAAAATGTGTTGACAAGCTGGTGTTGATTGATCATTTCGGTGTAAAACGACGGTATCGTGAGGCGTGCCGGTCGCCGCGCCGCTGGTTCCATGAGAAATGTTGGAAGTTATGAAACCATCGCTCACTGATCTCCCACAAATTATAGTTCTACTCCATTGAACGTACTACTGTCTTTGTTCCGTAACTATTTATGTGGTCATACTCGTCGTTATTAATCGTATGCAATTGAGCCATAGTTATTGCACACCCGAGTGACTTAAAATTATGAAGCCTATGAGATTATCTATAAAATTTTCCGGTTCAGTTGCAATTTGTATTCGTCATTCGTTTCTCAACTATATTTTAGAGACACTTATGTAAATATACAATAATTTATTACTTATTATCAAGGGTGCTTAACGATGTTGTATAAGCAAGCGGCATTGACGATAAGGAGTAATAAATCATCAAATTATATTAAGATATCCAAAATAAGTACTAACTTATACAGCTAAAATTTTATTGGAGGATTAGTCAGCACAATGCCTTAATCTTTTTAAGATCATTTAGATGATAATATGTACGATAAAATGTTAGTCTGTTAGATTGTGTTTAGTTGTTTAAATGGTATTGACGGGAACTGTGAAAAGACCAAGTTACGTACTTTTTATCCAAAAAATATTTTGCGGGTAATGGTAAATAAAAATTTAAGCAAGTTTAATTATAACCTTTTTGTATATATTTTATTTATACAGAGTTTGAGTTTAATAATCAGTATCATATAGTTTGAGCGCCCTTAAGGTAAAAGTTGAGTGAGGAAAGAGGCCTGAACAAAAACTCGGATGATTCGTAGATGCAAGCGGATATTCGTTTATAATAAAATAGTAGTAGTGTTATGTTGATCATTCAAACGAAGCCAGAGTGCATGTATAAATACATTCCGGGACGGCCTTTCTCTTGCCCTTCCGCACAGCGATCTGATACCGCTGCCTCCGGCGCTCGATTGTCTGTCAAAGTCAAGTTCACGGCCTATCCGCCAACCGACAATTGGCAAATGCCTGTTTATGCAGTAGTTTCCTATCTTTTGTTATCGATGCTCCAGTTCGTATAGATACAATTTTATCTATAATAAGTTTGTGTTTTACCTACCAATTAGGTGTTGTTAACTTTACGAGGAAAGGATTCTATTTCGGAGATATATCATTTAGGTAGGTAATGTTAGAACTTTTGCTGTATAATGTAAAGAAGATGTTTCTGAGCAGAATTCGTTCATGTAATTTTATGAGTTTCGTCAATTTTGATTTATATATTTTTATAATTTTCCATTGCGGGCACTTCTCATATATTTATTCGTTATATGAAAATCCTTTTTTACATTCGCTATGTATAAGAAGGAACAGTTGTGTCAAAATTAATACGAAAAATTAAATCGTGAAAAATAATTTATGCGACTGTTTGAGTGTGGTCTCTGAATAAATTCTATGAATCTAACTTGATAAAGCCGATTCTATTTTATACCTATGCTGTTAAATTATCAGACAATGATTCAGATTAGCATCTGCATCGCTATTTACTTATCGAGACTTGATACAATGAGCCCAAACATGATACTAGCTGGGAGTTGTCGAGGAATCTGGTCCTGTCAGTAGACAGTTGAGGAGTACCTCAAGACCTAATTTAGTAAGGCCGAAGATGATACACTAACTATGAGTTGTCCAGGGATCAGGGGCCTCTGCAGATTGTCTGCAGCCTAAGAACCGCCGTAATAAATTCTCGATGCCACAGACAAAATCACAAATACACCCTTTCATTTGTAACGGGGTTTAAAAAAAGAGTAGGTGCATGTATAGCTTAGTCTTTCGGTATCGTAGATTTTCGGTAGCCTATTCGTAATAATACAATTTAAGATCAACCTCGATACACGATCATTCTGAAGCGTACCATTAAGTATTGTTCTCGACATTTGGCGCGGGGTCGATGACTCGTGCAATCAACTGTTTAGTTGTGTTTGTTTCGCTTTGTCACGAATGCTGATCCAAGAACATTTATTTTGTTCTCATTTCACAAACATTAAGAAAATATTTGTATTTTTATGAATATTTCATATGAAGTCACCTTAATTGAGTAGCTTCTCTGAAAGGTCTGTCTTGGCTAATGTTAGACATGTTTTTACCGTAATGATGCATACCATTTTACAGATAACAGATATTTATATCTCATTAAATTACTCCTCCATAGGAATCAGCTTTAGATAAGATTATTCTAGATCAAGATACCACTGTAAACTTTTATTCATTGCTTTCGTTTTGCAATCTAAGGTCTACCTATTACTATAAACTTTCTAATGGTGAGATCGTGCGAGAGTCCACGGGACTAAGTGGAGATATTGCTTGGATTAGGCAATATTTTTGCGATAAAATCGATCTTACAAAACTTAATACAAATAAAATGATAACGTATATGATTTGCTATATTTTCACGATGAGAGGCAGTGTTTTTTTTCTGTCACGAAGACTTATTTTCTTAAATAAATATGTTTTGATGTAAAAACTCGAAATTGTTCAAGTAAAAAATCGATTACTATATAAAGTGGTGAACGTTAAGGATGCAACGAGAATTTTGTAGTAATGTGAAGATAATATAAATAAAGAAGTGTTACTAAAAAAATGCCTTTTTATGACACTCTTTTGTGCTTGAATTCTCGTACAACTGCTTGGAGCATATTCTGCCAGGTTGCTCCAATGCATATTGATAGAAGCGAATAAATACAATACATAGAAATTACGCTTAATATACGGTATTATTAGTGTTGTATAGAGAGGTTTGTCAGATATAAATCTCCGTAGATCACGAGGTTGTTAATACGATATTCGTGTCGACGCCGACTAAGGCACATAGGCACCGTTATCCTATTGTCGATTCAAGTGCACTAAGATTTCATATTTGTCCGTGTGGCTTTTGTATGATTTAATTCCGCTTGCCAGACAGACAATACAGCTCGGATATCGGTCAGATCTATTTCACGCATAGCTTAGTTTATTTAAGCGCTAGACGAGAATGACTAAAATAACTGGAATGTTGTGGTACTCGCCGTGAAGATTGTTATGCAATAAAATAAAATATGAAATGAATGTTTTATCTTGTTTATAACTTTGTAGATTGTTTAACATGATTTGTTTATCGCTAACTCGTAGTTTCATCGGCAAATGAGTCATGCGCGGAAACCTTTCTCGCCCTTTTTAATTAACGGTGAAAGAGGGAAAATGCGTAAGTCGTTGCCTAATTAAATTCTAATCTGATGTAAAACGACCCAATGAAATGTTTTTAATAACACGAACGAATTGTAACTCACCCTTACATTTTACTAGTACATTTTAGTTGTATCGAATTTACCTCCGTGTTATGTACTCTATATATCCATGTAGTTTAACAGTGGGGTAGTTTCCGCGGCGCTTGATATGCGAGCCCTGATAACACTGCTGGCCACGCGACACTTTCTCAACCCCTTGTAGTGCGAGGGTTGTTTGCCCTTCTTTATTGATTAAAGCCTTGGAAAAATCAACTAAATACAGAAAACAATGCGCTCGTTGCAAACTATTAACTCATCACGTCACCTTATAAGGACAATGTAATTACAATCTCGTCGACCAATTTACATATAATGGTAATTTATAGATGAATTATATCAGGATTTATTAAGATAAATCTCATACCATAATTGATGAAATACGTCTTATTACTACATGAGTGCCAGTGATGTTGTTTACTCAACAGTAAATGTACTTGATCCACTAAGACGTCGTGTTTTACGAGCACATTATAAGAATATAAGTACTTGCGTTAAGATAAAGTAAGTACAAGCGAGTGATGGACAATTCAAATAATAGAAACGTGCCTTGTACACTCAGTACCTCTTTTGTTTCCATTGTACTGTTCTAACAGTCATGAAATGTGTGTTCGTTATAGAAAAGCGTGTTGCGAAAACAGAATTCAATAAACAAACAACGTGTGTTGTAAACAGTTAGAAGCGTGTTGTCAGTATACTTGAGTCGGAGAAAATTGATATTCTTACCAAAATCTCATCGATTTTTAGATAACATCGTCATATCAATGTTATTTTTTTGCAAAAAGTAGTTTTTAATGTTTTAATACAGTTGATTCCCGAAGAAACCAAATAGTAGGCACATGTAATTAAATAATAATAATTGTTTAATGTAGGAATTGACATATTTTTTTATGTGCTAACTGGCAGTATTCGCGACTTTTTCCCCCTTGTATTTAGGGGAGAAGGAAATCAAAGATGGAGTAAAGAATATATATAAAGTGTACCTAGAAGTTAATTTCGCTATAATTAGGAGATTGTAGTTATTTTACCTTGAAGTTGTCTCTTTTATGTGTATTTTTAATTTTAGCCTTTGGACTACAAATAACATAAATGTGATTCAAGTCCTTCAAGCGGTTTTCTCGGGATGTAACTGCAAAATATAAAAAAAAAAATGGATTACGACTCTGTGATGACAGTTAACAATTACAGGCACATTTTCCAAAAGATATTTAATGCACTAGTACGTATCCCTTAGAGTTTTATTATGTTTATTGTTATATGGCCTTTTCTAACAGTCTTTGAAAAAAAAAATCGACCTTTCACCATAAAGTTTTTATTCGCGATGGCTTCAATGATCTAATTGCCTTAAAATATCAATTAAATAATAATGAAAAAGTAAATAATGCATATTTGCAAAAATCCAATGCACATGTTTATAGGGAAAAATACGGTGTGCTGAGTGAGCTTTATATTCAAAGAAATAAGGGTTTTAACAGTACGTATGTATATATATATTAGAATCTGAATAAGCGTGTTAGTAACGAATGTAAAGGTGTGCAGAATTGCGGTCAATGAGGAACTTGCTTGCGACACCGCACTGTCGATGCTGGTTAGATTGAGTTGTTTGTAAGAGGGCATAGTACCTGCCTCTCGCTTAATCAGTTTTTGTTCTCATGACTAAGTGGTACGCATGTTGCGGTTTATGTTAAAGTATTTTTTAAATGTTTAGTCTATCAAACACGAGTGCGTTTAATCCTGCGATTTGCGTAGATCGTAAAGGATCGATAAATTCACGAAATGTCTATCGCTATCGGAAGTCGGATAGGTGATCACTAGTAGTAAAAGTTTATAATATATCAGATACATGCCAGTCGTTAAATTTTGGTAACCGTGTATATGGCGTAATCCCCGAGAAACGGATTGGACACTAACCCACATCACCTCCAATCCAGTGAAGTGAGGGCCGTGTCCAACAATGATACATAAAAATAGTTTATCAAACGAAATTATAATTAAAAATGAGATAAGAATATAAATAATTCATTATTTAAGTTAACATACATACATAATGGTTTCATATAGACTAGCATTTCGATGCCTCTACGTTTTTAATTAATAACGTGGAGTACAGAGTTTAAACAATGCCTAATTAATTAGGCATGTAGGTCCTGTGATGGTAAGTGGTAATCATCGCCTGAGGACATTTGTAATACCAGAATAGTTGCCAATGCATCGCTAGCCTTGAGAGAGAAATCTTCTTATTTTACAACTTATGAATTGTTATTGCGTATGCGTCCGTATAAAATATAGGCTGAACACTGTCATTATGCTTATTTTGTTTTTGTTACACAGTTCACATCGCCCGCGGCGGAAAGCGCCGCGTGTGGCAGCAGTACATCGTCTTCGACGTCCTCGTCGTCATCGTCGTCATCTTCTTCGTCGTCGTCGTCATCTGACTCCGACAGTGCGGAAGCCGCTGGCGGCTCTGCTCATGGATCCGCTGAAGATTCTAGTGCTGCACTCGCTGCTGCTTGTCAATTACAGGTGCGTGCAAAGAAAAGACTGTATCAATAGAGTTTAAAAAATATACTTCAAACATACATATGTCTATCATACAAGTAAAAAAATTAATGAATATTAACATAGTATACAAAATGTGCTACAATAGGGTTATTTTAAAATTTCTATCGATATGCTTTCCCGAGGTAACAGGTATGACGTAATAAACTAAAATACATTCCTCAGGTCATCGACGATGCGGACCTTGCGGAACTATTTCCAGAACAAACATCGAGCGCGCCGGCGCAACAGCCCAATTTCTCGACCTTTGCTGTTCATAACACATCGCCAGACAACGATGATAAGTCTATCGTCGACAATGGTAGCTATTTTTCACATTTTTCATTAAATAATTCTGAAAGTATTTAAAATTCATAATTAAATTGTGTCTTTACAGGAGATGGGTCGAGCAGTGAAATGGAGCTTACCCCGCAGCTAGTAACGGCGGCAATTCAAAGAGCTACTGCTGACTCTTCAGGATCAGAAAACGAGTGTTCAAATTCGGAATCTGTGTCTCAAAATACAACCCATTACGCGTCTAGCTTGCTACAACAGTTTGTTGCCCAAACACAATTATTGAGTAGTAGTGCCCCTTCAAATCCGATAGCATCGGGCGCATCCTCATCCTTGTCCTGTGGATTAAATAATAATTCAATAGAGAGCGTGGGCACAATAAGCGATTCAGTTCTTGGCCAAATAAACAGTTTGCCGGAAATAACACCGATAACTCCAAACTTTTTGAATAATTCTCAACATTTAAACAGTCAACAAACAGAAGAACTCTCGCAAATAAATAAGGTACTAGAAGAAATCTCATCAGTTTCTGATACCGTCAGTATATCTATCCCTAATCCTCCAAGTTTAGAAGATTGTGTTGATAATAATGACTTTATGAGTCTTGATATCACACCAGGAGGGTCAGAATTAGGTAGTGCCAATGATTTATTAAAGAGTTCACCTATAACTGTGTCTGGTACTGATATAAATTCCATCAGTCAAATGGACCACCAAAAGTTGGATACGATCAGTACAAATTCTGTTGAATCTCAAGAAGATGTAAAAAATAATATAGTTTTAGAATCAAGAAGAAAAAGAGGCAGGCCTCGCAAAGTAAGGAAGATAAATGAAGATGCTGAATCTCACAAAGAAGACAAATCTGTGGTTAACGTAATTAACGTGTTTCATAATAATAATGATCCCCCCAACGTTTCACCAGATTCAGGAATTTTATCAAATCATAATTCGCCTACCCATTCGCCGTTACGTAGACATGAAATTGATGAAACTCATAATAGATTAAGTAGAAGATCCGTTCAAAAGGAGAATAATACAATTGAAAGGAAAAACATGCGGTCAAAATCAAAAACAAGAAGTAAAGTTCATGTCAGATCTGATTCAAGTGATTGCGATTTTCAGAAGAAAAGAATAGAAAACGAAATTAAGCAAATAAAGACTGAAGCACCTTCACCGGTCCCTTTAAAACAAGAACAAAATAAGTTTGAAAAAGGCAAGAAGAACGATCATAAACTAGATATTGCTGCATTAGACAGAATGCTGTATGCCACTGATCGGGTATTATATCCTCCACGAAAGAAAGTAGGAAGAAAACCACAAGCCAAAACAAAAAACACTAAATCCACACCAAAAACATTAAAAGATAAAAATCAGTATGATTCAGCTGATACTGATGATGAGTCTCTACAACCGAATAGATCGGTTTTGTCCGGTGTCTACGCGAAAAGAAAAGAAGTTAATAGCAAATTGGCCAATTTGCCGAAAAGAAATAATAAAACTTCAACAAGTGTATGGCGGGATAATCAAAGTGAAAATGAGGCAGCTGGAGACGATCCTCTGGATCCGACATGGAAACAAATTGATCTTAATCCGAAATACAAAGACATCCTTTCGGGATATAAAAGCGATCATGAATTTAAACCATATAAGAGTTGTAGTAGATTAATCGAGTCAGGATATAAAAGTGACTACGGTTGTAGATCGGGATATAAGAGTGATTGTTATCGATCGGGTTATAAAAGTCAATCTGGTTATAAAAGTGATAAATCAGGATATAAAACAGATTATAGTGTGAGGAGCATGAGAAGACGAACGCGTAAGTTTAAGAAAACGAGATCAGTGAGAGACAGGTCATATTACAAAAATCAAAAACATTTTGTGTCTGACCAAGAAATAATATTGCTAACAAATAAAACATTTAGCAGTTTAACATTAGGACACAGTTCAAGTGATTCGGAGTGTGAGACCTATTTGCGCAAACCAAATGCTAGTCCTAAATACGTAAGTGTGTGCACTAAATATCCATTGCAATCAAAATATGATTACGGATTTTCTAAGATGAATCAGAAACATATACTGCGCCTTAACTCGTCAGATCCATTTGCACCTGGTCCTGTTTTTAGTGGACTGCAGAGACCCGTTACCACTTATAATATATTTAAAGTCAGTCACAATAATAACAATACTTTGCTTAAATCACCTACGAAAGCCAGTTACATTGGAAGTCCTTTACCGGCCTTAAAACCTGTGTTTACTCATAAGTTTGGAATATCACCTATATGTACAGTGGCTAAGTTGTCATCGTCGAAAAAAGACGAGTTTTTAAAACATTTTCCTAGAACCCTCTCACCAAGAAGTCGGAAGTCGAAATCTGGCACGACAATTTTTTCTGCAAATACAAAAAAAGATAATGCTCCGAAGCCACTTCCAAGTATTTTTGAACAAGCTAAGAATAGTTATGTTCCGAATAAATCTCTATCGAGAAATGTTTTTCTTAATTTTAAAAAACCGCATATAAAGCCATCATTCCATATAAAGAAACACAGGAGAACTGTAGTTTTAGCACCGCCTAAAATTAACCTAAATAAGACGGAGAGACCATCGCGAATAACCGTCAAGAAAGAAGAAAGTAAACATCACAGGCATAGAAGTAAGAGGCGGCATCGTTCAAGATCAGTTTCTAGGTGTCGGGACACATACACAAATCGAAACAGTGCTGATTCAGTAGATCAGAAGTTTTCTCAAGACATGGATAATCTTATCACAAGCTTTATAAAGCTTTGTCAAATACCACCTAAGTTTATTACTAATGTTACCCAAACCCAACAAAAAGTTTTAGATAAAGTGCCTTCGGAACAGGCTTCTACAAAGGTAGTTAAAAGAATGTCAAAGAAACGTAAAACGTCGGATAACCAAGAAATTGTTACTCCAACATCTAAACGAAGGCATAAGAAACTACAGACAGAATCTCAGAACAAAGGTGGCAAGGAAACAAATGAACATAAACTTCCGCTTAAAAAAAGACATTATCATATAAATTCGTCAACAAGTAATTCGTTAAGTTTGAGTTTGGTTACTTCGGAGTTTGATGAAAATTCTAAGAATAATGTAAGCCCTGATAAGTTTTTGTGTACTGAAACTAATTGTATGGGAGATATGCAAAAAAATGGGGAATCACCAAAAAGTAAAGCCGTTCCAGACAAAACTAAGAAAGGTGCTGAAAATTCTAAGAATGCAACTCCACCACATAATCAAGACCCAAAAACTTTGAATTGTTTAAAGATTAATGGAAGTGTAACAGAAGATATTACAATAAAAGAGAACGAAGTAAATTCTGAAGTGCTTAAAGTTAGTGCTTCGGTTTCTATAAATACAAAAGAAGAAGAGTTATCTATACAAAAACCTGCTGCAGGACATTCCGAATTATCGAAGAAAATATATGAAACATCAGAAAAATTAAAAGCTATGCATAAAATGGTACATGATTTAGAGAAATGCTTGCCTAAGACTAATGAGGGCAAGACAGAGTCATCTAAATCTGATTCACATAGAATATCGTCACCCAGATCTGAAACAAAATCATCACCTTTGAGACATTCAGCACCAATTGTAACACCAAAAAAGCGCCATCGATTAGAGGCAGATAAGGTTGCGTCTAGTTTAGATCAGGTCGTGCAGTCATTATCAAAAAAGCTATCGGAAGATAAGACTGTAACCGCGACTAATAACAAAGAAACTAATCAAATTAATTCGAAGGAAGATGCAAAAGAGCCAGACAAACTTAACTCTGATTCCTCATCAACCAATGATAGTAATACAGTTTCCACAAATAATAACAATAATACAGTCGATCCATTAAAAAGTATGTCGGCACGTTCTTTGTATAAAAGTTCTATACCACCAGCTCAAAAATCTGAAATAATGACACGAAAGAAAAATAGATTGGAAGGGTTAACGAGTAATTTAGTTTCAAAAATTAATCCTAGTGCTGCTACTAAAGTGTTAGATACCTTGTTAAACAATAATATACGCAAGTCAATAGAATCAAGGATTCTAGAAAAAGAGAAATGCAATTTAGATAGTCCAAGTAGAATAAGTGAAGAAAAAATTAAATCTAAAGAAGCTTCTCAGATGAGTACTAGAGCAACAGTAATAAAATCCCCAGTTTCCAAAGGAAAAGTAATAGATATAAAAAAATCGAAAGTACCAGAGTGTAACGTTGAACAAAGTATTGTCGTAAATGTAGACAAACCAACAGGAATATTTGAACCATCTATTGATTTAGAAGACCAAATTCCTAAGTCATCAATATGTGTGAACAATATAATAAATGATTCAAATAAAACAAAAGCGAAATCTAAAGGAACAGAAAATAAAAATTCTTTATTGACACGTATCGACACAGAATCTGATATTCCGTTAGCATTGATTTCTGAAACACCAGACCCCATAATCAGGCCTAAAAGGGGGGAATCAATCGCTGCTGTCATATCAGATAAGATTCAAGAAACAACTAGTGGACATAACCTACGACAACAGAAAAGAAATCTGAATACTGAAAATGAAGATGTAAATGATAAGAAAAAAAAGAAAACGTGCAACAGTATTTTAAGGGAAAGTAAACTAGTTTTACCAACTAAAGTGATGGTGCCGAAAATTCAGACAGAAAAGCTGGCTATTGAGCTATCAAAGAAATCAAGTGTTAAAAAGATTGAGTCAAATGATTCTGATAATAAAAACTTAGAGGTGAGTAAAAAGAAAGCCAGAAGGCGAAAAGCTATAAATAGAACTGGTTTTCCTAGCATAAAGAGAAAGAAGAAAAAAATTGATCAGAATAGCCAGAATACCAACTTTTCTGATAGTCATTTGACTTCTGAGGATAATGATAACTCTGCATTTGAAAGAGTTCCAAAAGATGGAGAGGCAATGAGCAGCTTTTTAGAACGGACAATTAACAACAGAAAACCTGAACTTAAAGTTGTATTAAATAAAGAAGAATGTCCTAAACAAGGTCGATTAACTGTAGTGGCCCTTGAAAAGTTGCAAGGTAAAGAAATTTCGGCAACTAATGCGAATAAAATTCCCACAAATGCCGAGAAGACCACAAATGACAAGGAAAGGAAAAATGCATCAATTTTAAGGGCACCAGCTTTACAATTAAAACCTAGCAAAACTGATAAAGATTTGAGGAATCATGTTAACAAATGGGAAGTTCTCAGCGAGACTGACAGCATTCCCTCCTTAGCTAGTTCAGCAAACAATGATCCAGAGGATAGCATTCCATTAAGTTTACTGAATTTGAAAAGTAGCAAACCTGTTACCCAGTTAGAGAATCTTGAAAGATTAAAACGGAAAACAAGAGCCATGTCACCATCGCATGAAATAGAGGAAATATTTTCAAAACGGAAGATTATCGAAAAAGGTCCAAGTAAAATTGGTCTAAGACCAAAATCAAGTTTGGCAGTACTATATCCAAGCGAGAGGAGACTCACGAGAAGTTCAGATAATGCAAATGAGGATGGTAAAAATAAAAACAAGAAAACAGATAAGAAGCCCACAGCCGAAGTAATAGTAGTGGAAAAGGCACCAAAACCAGTAAGCGTGTCTGTAAGAAGAAAATCCAGGTCATTCCAGACTAGTAAAAAAATACGAGAAGTTCATTCAAGTTCACGTGAAAGCTCGCTAGATACAATTGTATGTCGCAAGGTGATATCGAAATCACGCGAACCTTCCACTGATACAATCCTCGATCATGATGAAAATGATCCTTTGCCACTGAACGAGAAGGAAATTGATTTTGAAAAGAGCATTGATGTGCTTTCAAAAACAATTATATGTAAAAAACGAGTGGCTTCCTCCCGTGACGATAGTCCAGCAAGTAGTGTTGATAACAGGGAAAAACCGATAGTGTCCAAGAGGAATCCTCGGCTAAGAAAGAAATTTCTGGTTGCAGGATTATTTTCAGACTATTATAAGGAAGAGTACGTATCAATTTATTAATACTAGACAATTTTGTAAGTTTTGTATGATGAAGTGTTAACGAACTTACTCTGTTTTTTCAGTCCAAAGCCAGACGGAAAAGGGAAAAATCTTGTGACGCAAACAGAGTTTCCGCCTGGGCTGCTGTCGCCGCCGCTTTACTGCGAGAGATGGGTCCGTCGCCGTCTGCAGCATTTCAGTCTACCTTACGACATCTGGTGGCAACAACATTACAATCAACCAGTTCCATCTTGGAATTACAAGAAAATACGTACAAGTAATTATAAACACTTGATTAGATGCTATCCCTATCTTTCTAAGCATCCACCGAAGACGCAGCTGTTAGGAAATGACAGTAATAATTAGTTATTAAAAGACGTATAAACATTTCACCCTTTGTATTGTAAGACGTTTTTGACCCTCTACATAAGATTCCGTATTGTAGACGCACAAATAATGACAAAAAATAAATAGAGCAGTCTTGTGGAAGCACCTTCAGTCGTTCATCAGATTTATTTCTGCATTATAATATCAATGCTTAACAGTCTTGTCTTCAAGTTTGCGCAAGTGGTTGGTTGGTAGGTAGAAAGACATTGAGATGAAGAGGTCCATCTCAGTTTTCAGAGGTAGCGATGCATTTTATGGCGGAACTCAGATTATGGATAATAATCCTATTGAAAGTCGATAACAGATGTGCCTAAGTGGCAATAACCATTGATTATCAAGTGGAATGCATGTTTGTTTGCTATTTTTATATAAATAGTATAGAAACAAAATACTAGAAATATTGTCACTTAGATAACTGATGAATGTTCTTTCGTTACAGACGTTTATTACGACGTAAAACCATCGGCCGATGAGTGCGAGAGTGTCGCGTGCAACTGCGCTGCCACGTCGGGCTGCAACGAAGATTGTATCAACAGGCTCGTCTTCTCAGAGTGCTCTCCTCAATTATGTCCTTGTGGGTAAGTTATCAAAATGGTATCATTGCAACTTATTCACTCGATTATAAGGAAATTAAATTTTAAAATGTCTATTAGTCAATTTGACGAAATTTTGTCTTGAAGTTCGCTAAGATTTTATAAATAGTTATGAAATACCCAACAAAAAAGGTGACAACCTAGTTTTTTAGGAATAGAATTTTAGAATTATACATTTGTGATTTGTTATTTGGAACTTATTATATTATTTTTATCGGTTTGACCGTAAATGCATCATGTGAACGATTTATATGAAACTTACTATTTTGTGACGTTGGTCTGTAGCATTATCTAGGATACTATTTTGTTACGTTACATCTAAGGGGCTTCGTAAATACATTCTTCTTTAACACTGACTGCGGCGCTCATATTTCACATCGAATCAGCGCTACGGGAGGCGGCACTAAATTGGAGCTGTTTTCTTTAGACTGGTGGTGAGTCGACAATTTACGAATGCACAGTCGTTGGTTCCGTTCACAGTCTTGCATCGCCGACGTAAATATTTGTGTTCGCCCGTAATCCGTACAGATTTGTACGTACAACACAGGCGTGTACGAGCCGCACGCGCGTTGCGCCGCGCAGTACACAGTATTATTGTAACGCCGCAGGGAAAGTGTTAAACATTTAAATTTTGTACAAAGTTTCATGTGTAGCTAATTGTTTATACTTTTTTGCAGGGACAAATGTAAGAACCAACGCATTCAACGTCACGAATGGGCTTCCGGATTAGAAAAGTTTATGACGGAGAACAAGGGTTGGGGAGTGCGGACCAAGCATGAGATCAAATCTGGAGACTTCATCCTGGAGTATGTCGGGGAGGTCGTTTCTGATAAGGAGTTCAAGGTGAGAGATAAATCTAATAAACAAATATCTCATATTCTTTGAAACTTAATTTCTTATGGAATATTATGATGTAAACCAATCATAAGGTATTTTTATAAAACAATAAAAGTTGCGTGCGTCGATGTAGTCCTATGAAGTTGAGTTTCCTAATGAACTTAGCGAACGAAGGCATCACCTTTAATGGTGCTTAAAAAAGTAACATCACATTTGACCAATTTTAACTATAAAATTATTAAAACACTTTTTTTTATTTGTAATGCTTTTGGACTGATCCTAACGATGGACTAGCTAGAATATTAAATTCTATTTAGTGTGTAGTCTCATGTTCTTATAAATAAACATTGATTTATTGATAATTCTACTCAATTGCCATGTCTGGATGGTTTCATCGAACATTATATTGGTGGTTGTTTCCATGGTTGTCAGGAGCGGATGGCGACGCGGTACGCGCGCGACACGCACCACTACTGCCTGCACCTGGACGGCGGGCTGGTCATCGACGGCCACCGGATGGGCGGCGACGGCCGCTTCGTCAACCACTCGTGCCGGCCCAACTGCGAGATGCAGAAGTGGACCTCCAATGGTAATTTCACGGGATTTTTTTAATATGCTACAAGACTTTCTTTCACCGACCCCTCCACAAAACATTACAATTTTTATAAGTCGGTGGCAGTTTTTTAATGTTTAAAAGGAGTTCTGTAAAAATACTCACATACATAATTATAGAGGTGGTAGAGCCGTAACATCTCGCCCGGGGCGGCATCACCGCCACCCTCATAACCTGCTGTAAAGCAACATGTTCTTCAAGTATTGTGTTTTGCTTCGAGAGGTGTGGTTGCCGGATACACATTTTTTGACGCGACCATCTTAGTCCTCAAGAGTAGGAACGCGTCCGCATCCATCCTTAAATAGAACTTCTGTTCCATTTGAGATTGGACGTGGTTGTCCATAGGCTGCAGTGACCACTTAACATCAGGTGGCCTGCATGCCCGTCTCTTACTCTTTCACAATAAAAAAAACAAGTATTTTTAAAAGTTAATGAAGATTAAGATGGTCAACGCACTTGTAAGAAGATCATCGACCATACTAAGTAACGGTACACTGCTGGTATAGGTCAGAATTAGGTGCAGAGGTTATTCCACAAAGTGTTATTCGCCTTATTAATGTTAAAGCATTAGTTGATAGATTTTAACGTATTTTTACAGGTACATTCAGAATGGCACTGTTTGCACTGCGAGATATAGAACCAGGCGAGGAGTTGACTTACGATTACAATTTCTCCCTTTTCAACCCTGCAGTTGGTCAGGTAAGAAATGCTTTTGCATGCAAATAAATTCATTTAATTTAATAAATATTTCATTGAATTATTCTTTATCCATTCACAAAAAGTTAAAAGACTATTAGTATATATAGTTTTGTTTCATCATCAACCCATCTCCTCTTCTTTAGAGAAAGTTTAGGCCCTAGTCCACGATTTTGGCAAAGTGTGGATTGGTTGACTTCTAACACATTAGAAAATGTTTATGTGGACTTTTAGGCATGCAGGTGTCATCACGACATTTTGTTCACCGTAAAAAAAGTTAAAATTAATTCCTAATATGAAAAATCAGAGGCCCATAATGATTAATATAGTGAGTCCAAAAAATTGTGACTTAGTTCTTACCACTACACTATAACAGCTTCTTATTTTAATCAATTTGTATTTCTATAAACACTTTGTATACTGAGTTTTATTATTCTAGCCTTGCAAATGCGACTCTGAAGATTGTCGCGGCGTGATTGGCGGTAAATCGCAGAGAATCACAAAGTTGCCGGTGAAGACGCAGTCCCGCACCCCGTCCAACGCGTCCACCCAGTCGCAGGGCTCCTCCGGCAACCAGCCGCGCGTCGGCCGCCCGCGGAAGGCCGTCAAGTGCAACAAGAAGTCCGAGCAGCCCAACGTTACCGCGTGCGAAGACAAGAACATGACGATACTGAAGTACCAGCAACATCTGAACAAATTGTGGCAGGAGCCTCAGATGAAACCGCTCACTGCCAAAGAAAGGAATTTGGTTAAGGAGAGACACTGCTTTTTGTTCAGAAATTTGGAAAATGTAAGGATAGATTGTTTTATCTATTATTAAGTTTCTATGTTTGCTCCCCATTACTTGGAGTGACATTTTGTTAGTTACTTACATGTTTTTTAACATATCCATCATTATATGCACATCCTAGTATAGCGCAAACTATGATTTACTCTTGTAGGTAATATTTGATTTCCAAATATAAAGCGTGATGTCTGAAAACATTTTTAAATTATTATTATGTCACACTTGAACACAAATAGAAGTCCTGTTAACAACCTTTAATTGTATGTCTTGTTTGTTATGGATGCAATACAAAAATACAAAGCTATATTATATAATGACATATATTTTATTTTATAATCATATCATATATGATGATTATATTAGATATATTGTATAGATATTTTATATGATATATTTGGATATTAACGACAGGTGAGACGAACTAGAGAACGTTTGAACATCCCACTGTCCCCGCCGTCTCCGCCGTCTGCGCCCACGTCCGCGCCCGCCCCGCTGCCCGCTCTCGCCTCCGCCCCCGCGCCCGCCGCCATCAACGTCAATCCGCTGGCGCTGCCCGACACCATGAACCCGGAAGTGTTTCTCAAGAGACTGCAGGCCATCCGAGCATCCAAGGAGGAGGGCTCCAAAGAACTCCTGAAGCTGGAAGACGATCCTAGTCAGAGTACCAAGGATAGGTTGGCTAAGGTGTTCAAGGCGATTTACAACGTTATTATTGCGGTTAAAGGTAAGGAATTCAAGTTTTTTTTTTAATTTCTATTAGGAAGTAAGGTTATCAATTCGTTGGAATCTTTTAGAAGTACTGTAAACCATTGTGTAGGACACATGCTGTTCAGTAGTTACTGTCGCCCATGGATAAATGTTAGGTAAATGTGGACAATATTCCCTAGGCTATAGTTGACTAAGAGAAACAGCCAAAGGGGAATCTCCTGGCACTTCTCTATAATATGCAATGTAGAAAATGAGAACACATTGCCGTCGTTTGTTAAAAAGTAAAAATCACTTCATTTCCATCTTTTCACTAATTTAAGTGATTGAAAAGTATTATATGGGATATTAGAAATAGTGTAGCGTCCTCGTATACGGCTTTTAATGGTAAACAGTCTTTAATTTACGGATTATAAGAACATACATTATGGTAATGAAATTCAGACGACGAGGACAACCTGGTGAGCACGCCGCTGCTGAAGCTGAAGCTGGAGCGCAAGGAGGCGTGGCCGGCGGAGCTGGGCGCGCTGGCCGCCAACATCGAGGCGGGCCGCTACGACAGCGTGGCGCACTTCGACGGCGACGTCAACGCGCTGCTGTCCGCCGTCGTGCGCGAGCACGGCCGCCTGTCCAGCCTCGGCATCGCCGCCGTGCAGCTCAAGAAGGTGAGCGACGTGCCGGCTTCATGTTTTTTCACGCAATTCTTTTATATAAGCCAGATATAAAATGGACAGAAAGAAATTAAGATAGATCGATCAAAAAAAAGAAAGCACGAGATACGAAAATAAAAAAAAAAAACATATATGAAACACATAAGAAGGATTAACAGTATTACCACATCTATGACATAAATGATACAATTAAAGTAAATAAAAAATGACCGAACATATTGTACCAGTTTTTCATGAATGCTATGTTATGTCTTAAATTTAGTAATAAGTAGTTAGTAGAATTTATTGTAATTGTTACATCAAAAAAAACCTTGTTTTTAGGCATACAATTCTGCGAAAGCGGACGTCGTGGACATACTCACAAAAATACTAGGCTCCAGCGAATCGTTACCACCTGGATTTGTGCAAAAAGTGAAGGCCGGTAAGTTGTATATTTATTTAAATACCTTAAAAAAATAAGTACGTCGTTTATCAGTGACATAACGATCGTTGGATTTAAAAAAAGATTTTTTGAGTTTCATAGACCATATGTTGAATTTACTTAGTATCATGTTGCTCAAGCTAGTGAATGAAAAGTTAGTAACGTTTGTGTCGTTTCGATGACGGTGACAGAGGAGGTGATAATGTGCATCTGCGGGCTGCACGTGGAGGAGGGGCTCATGGTGCAGTGCGGCGCGGCGCGCTGCGGCGTGTGGCAGCACGCGCGCTGCATGCGCGTCGCCGACACCGCCGACAACCACTACTGCCACCACTGCGCGCCCGTCACGGTACACACGCACACAAGCTGAGATAGGCTTACAAGCACAAACTCGTAAAGTTAGGGAACTATAGTTCGAGCGGGGAGGTACCACCGCCGCCTTCGTAATTCGTCGTGAAACATTACTTGTGTTTCGGTTGAAAAGGTGCGGTTGCCGAATGAACATTGAAGCGAGGCGACCATCTTAGTCCTCAGGAGTAGCAACGCATCTACGTTAGAGCGTAGATAGGATTTTAGTCGTGTTTGTTGTTGTACGTGGATGTGTATGGACGGCGACTACTTAACATCAGGTGGTTTGCATGCTCGTTTATTACTCTTATCGCATTAAAAAACAAAAACAATACTATTTTTCTACACACTAACACGCTCGATTTTTATGATTTACACAAGTTTTGAAACACTTTTCCTAATATAAAACAGATATAATATAAAGTTAAAGTCTGTAGTAAGAATGTATGCTATTTTTGTATTTTAATCGTCATATTGAAGTTTGATTGTAGTATAATGTTTGAAACGTATATTATAACAGGTTGATCGCGAAATACCTCTAGACGATTACACGGAGGAGGGCCATCAATTCTACCTGTCCCTGATGCGCGGCGACCTGCAAGTGCGGCAGGGCGACACCGTGTACGTGCTGCGCGACATCCCCATCGACGACAAGCACCCCGACGTCAGCCAGAAGAACGGCGACAAGGCTGACTCGCCGAAGACCAAGCGAGTCGACAGGAAGAAACTGAAGAACATCAAAGGCAAAGATAAGGAAGACGCGACTGCTCAAAATAAGGTCAGGGAACCTTTTGTATGTAATAAAAGTATCAACACTTTTAATGCAGCCTATTTTTTGGGATGGTAGACGAGCAAACGACCTTGTAGGTCATCTGATATTGAGTACTTCGACCTCGACATCGGTACTCAACATTAGGAAAGAAATCCTACTTCAAGTACTCGATAAATAATTGATACAGTCGGGTTTTTTTGTAACCTATTTTTTGGGTGCAAGCTAATTTTGAAAAGTTCTAAGAACGTAACTTTTTGTAATTCCTTCGCACATCCCGCCACTGTGTTTTAAGGAAAAATTAGAGCTAAATAAGAAACTTATGTTTGTTCTTCTTTTTTCTTTTATTTTTATTTCTTCTATTTTTTCTGTTTTATGGCCATTTTTTTATATTGGTAATATTTTCTTTGTTGGCCCTGTGTGCCACAAATAATGCCCTGGGGATGGAGTTGGAAAACGTCACATCTGCCTTATATAGCAACTTTACGTTAATATTATACAAGAGATTCAGAAAAAAGTGTCACCGTCACAGGTCCATAAGCAACAATAAACACAAAACAGTTCTATCTTTAATATATTATTGTTTTTTTAGGAGGGTGAAGTACGTAAGCATACGTACCAAACAATTGGCGAGATACCGGTGTCGGAGCTGGACATATTCCGCGTGGAGCGGCTGTGGAAGCACAAGGACACGCAGGAGAGATATGTCTATGGACACCACTATTTGAGGCCCCATGAGACCTTCCATGAACCCACTAGAAAGTAAGTGATATAACTATCTTCTGGTATAACATGTATCGGTTATATTTGTTTAAAAAACTCTTTAATTTATATTTTTT
>DWON01001429.1:0-24486 GCA_018251015.1 Phocides pigmalion okeechobee
TAGTATGTAACGTTTGCATGACCGTTAAGTAATTTCTATACATATGTAATCCATGCAGTGTGGTAGAACCTATACGGTCTGATTAGGGAGGTACCAACGCCACGACCATCTCTAACGCGAAGTTTACTTGTTTTACGGTACAAATGCCTGGTTGGCGATACACGAATGAGGCGATCACCTTAATTGTCAGGAGTACAAAAGCATCTGTCCACTTTTAATAAGATTTGTTCTTTAAGGTGTTGGTCTATAGGCGACAATTACCACTTACTATAAAGTGGTCTGGTTGCCCGTTTGCTACTCCTATATTATATAAAAATATGCAATTGGCATTACTTTTTACTCATACTACCTGTGGAGTCAATTAGCTTATGTTAGCAAGAGGCACTTTCTGACACGATGAAAAGACGGTTTATATCACGATAAAAAGACTGCCAAGACGATTTTGTGCGCAATTAGGGCAACTTATGAGTGGGTGTACCTTTTGCTCGCGTATTACGTGTTAAGACTTAGTATTTTATGTAAAAACGTATAAACGAAACTATAAGTCTCTATGTTTATTTTTATTTAAAATCTGCAGCGTTTATTCCCGTTCACCACTATTTTTCTATTTTGTAATGGAACATATGCTGGTCGTAAGTATATAACGTGAAAGAAGAAAGAACGTGTGGTGATTCCATGTATGGACATTTGTAATCGAACCTTAGTAGGTCTAGACCTTAATTAGTGATCGTCTAGTGGCGTATCATTAGAGTATGGGCTCTCACTCGATTTTCCAAAGTGTGAATCTTGAGCGGAAAACACTGAGTATTAGAAATTAATTATTACTTGTTTTAATTGTAAAAGATAATATCGTTAAGATATGTGTATGCGTGAGAGAAAAACAATATGTTGCTCAATAAAGTAGGCTTCCAAAAGGAAATAATAAAATCAGATCGCCAAAAGCACAGCTCTAAAATAATATCAAATTACTTTACTAATTTGATATTTGATACATATTCAAGACGTCATCATCTTACTTAATTTTTTTAACCGCTAGAACAACGGTGCCTTGAGATGACGAATTGCTAAAGAGGAGACTTAGAAAATGACGCGGCATATTTTTATTTATGATAATTATGTCTAATATAGTAATATAGTAATATTAGACATATAGATTAATTAAGGAATTCCAGTTTCTACATTACAGTGGTAATGTACAAACTGGAATTCCTTTATAAATAACGGCCTAGGTTCTTAATGAAAAATAAACCGATTTTTTCAAATTTTACTTAATTTACAAGAAATATGTTATTAAGAGTTAGAATATTAGGAATTTGAATAGGAATACACATGTTCGATTACTGATATAGTTGTCAGAGAAACAAATTCAAAGAAAACGAGACAATTTGGTTTATCGTGTTTTTTACTAAGTTTTACGGAAAAAGAGACGATCCCTTCCAAAATGGGACGTGTGGTCACATTGGTTATGTAGCACACAATAAAACACTTTATAAACACTGTGCAAGCTCAAATGGCTTATCGTGTAACTCACATTGTAATGAAATAAATAATGCAGTTGTAGCATAGGATGCAAATTCAAACAACAAAATGCCAACTAAGGGGTTACAATACGAAGACTGCACGGTTTCAGATTTCCTACTTTGCTTAGTTAAACTAAAGATAAATAATCTCTGAGAAAGTTAATTAATATGGCTTCAACTGTTTTACTTTACAGCTTTATTATATAGGTTTTGTCAGTCTCAGTTTTTGAATGCAAACATTTTATGTACCATTTTATTGTTGTGCACTTTTGTCCAAAACAATTTGACAACAACAATTTGAGAGTAACTATTGTGTAAAGGAAATAAATTTTGTAACTGGATAAAACATTGAAACTGATACTTCACAAGCCCGTTTCAACATAAAGGCGTATCGGTAGTCGTATTGATTAGGAGACCCAGTGCGATTCCCAACTTGACAGCTACCTAATAGATTAATTTAGATTTCTATTCTTGGTTTGGGTGTTTATATATTTTGAATTATTCCGCGGAAACTTCGATACAGAGAATCTCAATGTGGCGTTTAATATAGGGTTATAATAAGAAGCAGCCATACAGACTCCAGCGGAAGCACGTTTTAACTCATTTAGAAGGCGGAATAACTATTTGCCTTATAGCAACGCTACCGCTACCGCTGTTGCTAAGAAAAATGCAAAAATAGTAACCGACTTCATAAGCACTGCAAACTTAAATGATTTTAGTGGAATGTTGGTTAAATATTTTGTTTTGAAATTGGCACTTCAAAATTATTTTTACGTGAGGAAAATAGCAAATGAGTGTGCAGGCCATCTGAGGTTGAGTAGTTGCTGCAGCCCATGAACATTCAATCTCAAACAGAACCGTTCTATATAAGTTCGTACGTATATGTGTTTTGAAGTGAAGCCATCGTTGCTATATCTCCAATCGAAATACATACTTCAACGTGGATTGTGATGGCGGCGGTGGTGACCCCCGGTCGAACAATAGTTACCACCTAGTGTCAATCTACAACAAACAATGTTGAAAAGTGATCCTCTGTAGGCGTATTACAGATATGAGCGCATTTAAAAATATCCTGTTAATCAACACTCCACTGAAATCATTTCATTTTTTACTGTGCTTGAAGTCAATTATATTCTTCGCAATTAAAAATTTAATGATTTACTACATACACTTGATAGATAATAAATAGTAACTATTTCTTTAAATATGCGATTAGGTACTTCGTGACATAATCAATTCTAAGGTCTGTTGAATGTTTTGTAACCACATGATCTTCGACAAAGCTTAAATCGTGATTGATTGCTTAAGATGCCTTCCAAAGTAAAGAAAGATATAAGATTTTTTGTCACCAACTGATCTCGACCAAATTTATATGACGTAACCACTGAAGTACCTTCTTAACACTTTGACTGCGGAGCTCAAATATTAAATTGGCTTAGCGTTGCAGGAGGCGGCACTAAACTGAAGCATATTTGTCTAGACTGGCGCCGCGCCAATTCACTGAAACTTTGTATTTTTTAGCATCTGTTTATAATCTACCCATACACCAATGTAATGTGGGCTCTCAGTCTTGCAGCGTTGACGTAAAAACGGCACCTTTGTTCGCCCGTAATCCATGTAGATTTGTACGTACAACACAGGTGTGTACAAACTGCAAGTGCGTTGCGCCACGCGATACACAGTAATGTTGTACTCCGCAGGGACAGTGTCAAGAAGCACATAAAACAAATACCGAAACCTAAATTAGAAAATGTCTTACATGAAATAAATTCTATCTTTAGAATTTTAGCAACATTAAATTGGGAGCAAATATGACGTACCTCCTATCGTAATCACGAAGTAAAGAATCATTTCACGAATAGAGAAAAAGAATCGGTGAACAAATATAAAATTAAATCCGACAAATTGACAACCTTTCTTCTTTTTAGAAATATTAATAATACAAATATTCTGATATTAGACCTTCATATACCACGCATGTATGGCTAAAATTATTACAATACGCCATTATTCAAGACCATCCGTTTTATTTTTTAAATTGACAACGTTTTGGTTAAGTCATTGCCACAAAGCCACGAGCGCATCAATAAATATACTGATGCAATATTTTTTAATAATTTGGACGTCGATTGGGTTTGATTGAACTTTATCGTCCGTCAATTTAGTAACTCGTTAGTCAACGAGTTATTCAACATAAAGTTAAATGATTACTTATTTATTAGTTAACACTAATAAAGCCAATTTAACAAAGCTTTTATTAACACCAATATTAGGATTCAGTGTGTTCTTAAAATGGAAGACAGTTCTAAGTCCGTCTATCCGTCAAATCCCATTATCTCTATATCTACGAGACGAGAAGACTTGAGTAAATATAGTTCTGTGATAGAATCACGGATAGACTTACAGCGTAAATTATATTACGGGACCTATATTGGAAATATTTTTTCAACAAAATCTAATTTAACAATTAGTGTCATATTAAATAAATAGGTTCGTTATGGGGAAACTATTGCATATAATCTTCTTATTGAAAAGTACCGAAGATAAGTTATTTATTTTGTATTGTCTCAATCAAAATGTTCAAAGATTACTAGATTGCATAGATCTCATCCAATTCTATAAATAAACGTGATGATAAATCTCGTTAAATATAAAGTATATGTAAATAAAAAATCTTTTATGACATTTATTATCATGCGTACACATAACCTCTAATAGCGTTATTAACGATAAAATATTGTTTGTATCTGAAGCAGTGATAGCCGAGTAGTTAAGATTTCGACGTTTCTCGTTCCCGGTTCAAATCTTTGCAATATACAAATAAAGTCACGTTAAAGGAAAGTAGCAATGAATCATAAATGCTTACGAGATTTTCACAAAGTTCTGAAAGATGTATAAAGTCTACAAATATGCACTTAACTAGTGTGGTGGTTGGCCTGACTTTTTTCATTCTGAGAAATAGACCCGGTAATTTTATATACCTAATGTCGTAGGAATAATTAAGTACTACATTTTGTACAAAGTTATATTCAGAAACAAACAGAGGGAACGTTTCACAGCATCTACGAAGAGCTAGTAGCTAGATTTTAGATGACAAATTATTAAGGTTATAGAGAATGTAATAAACCATGATATTGTTTATTAAAATAATTAGTTTTCTGCGTTTCCTCTGACCTAAAAACGTGCATGAAATTATGCTATTGTGATCAGCCATCCTACTCCAGGCTACACTCGACACTGCTTGATTTTCTATCGTTTACGATCTATCTGCAAAGCTATGAGCGCTTCGTCATGTTGTCGCCTTATACGAACCAGACCTTGGAATATCCGGATTATATTATGATAATAACGAAACTGTGTTGAGTTTATTATCGGCCAGCTTCTTAGAATTTTCTTACCACAATTTTAATCATGAATTTATGTTGTGTGTTTTTGGACCTTTACTTGTATTTATGCTTAAGAGAACTGGTAAATATTCTAATATAAATTGTAGCATATGAGTATCTGTATTCTAGCAAAAATATTCCAAGAATTGCTTAAGACGTTGGTAATAGATTGAATGCTATCTCTTATGAGTGATTCAAACATCTCTTTTGACGCCGTCTGCCATTCCATTTTATATAGGAAAAATAATGACAGAAGTATGTAGTAAACTACGTAGACACACATATATATGTTTGTAGTTTTAACATTTCGACTAGCTAAGATTGATAGACGAGAAACTCATGCAATATTTTATAACAATTCACAGTAATTCGAAGTTGAGTATATAAATGGAATGTCATTTTAAACTATTATTATCCCAAAAAAATCTAAAACCAAAAGCCGCTCATCGTGTAATAATTATCAGAATGATTATAGAATACAATAATTTATCTAGGTCCTCAAGTTTTAACATCTTTTATACTGATATTGACAAAATCAAGTGTGTCACATTACGCTACGATCTTAAAACTTAATTTTGTATACTAAGTTTTTCTTTAATTCATCATTTTTTTATGTTTCTTATGTTTTTCATATAACTTGCAAGTAGTCTGCACCTATAATTGTAATGGTCCCTCATATGTTTAATGTTACTTTTTTGAATTGTAAAAATGTACATTATTTTGGTGTTCATTAAATAAATAAATAAACAGAACAATAGGTAAGTTGATTCATTCATAACAATTTAACTCACCACAGAGCTTTAATTCTGCCGTATGTGTTATGATATATTTATTTGTATAAGGAAAAAGAACTTAGACTTTATGAGAATTTGGTACAACGTCACCTTTTTAATTGTTTCCCAAAATATCAAGATATAATCTTAAAATAAGCCTGGTTTCAGAGCTGTTCGTAAAATCACGCTAGCTTGTAGTGAGACTTGCAATAACTTTACAGGGTACATTCTGCCCTTCTTCTGGGTTTGATTCCTTTGTCACCTACTACAACAATGCTTATTTAATAACCAAAAAAATAGACATTTATGCATGAATCGAGGAGTTATTGATTAAAATATAAATATATATATACATACATTAAAATAAATCTGCAAAATTTATGTAGCATATCCCTATAATTGTATTTTAACCTAAAACTAACGAAACTATTAATTGGAGCGACTGATAATCATTAGTGGTAAGGAGATTTGATGATATCAATAACACGTCATGAACAATGAAATTAATTATTATTGTAATTTCCTTCAATAATATTTTTATGTTTAATAACATTGTAAAACAAGCAATAAAGAAATGAAGTTCCAAAAGTGTGCAAAGTTATAAGGAAAGCGGTGGAGCGGTGATATAATTAGTACTTTGTAGCTATCTAAACTTACAGTCAAAGCACTGCAAAGTACACTTATGATTGCCATTCTCAAACATACTCTCGGAAAGGCTGCCCTGAACGCCCGGCGTACCTACTGATATCTACTCAGTAAACAAATACTGTACTTATTCATATGCTTGTAAATTTTCGTTACTTTCAGTACGTACAACTATGTTTGTTGTACACATCGAGGAGGCAACACAGACCGCGAGGCATTCCAACTCGACCCTCAATTAGCTGTGGCTAGCTCGGCAGTCTCATCGGTGATCTAGTATTATAACATGTACAATTACTAGTATGGAAAACGTTTCCATACAATTTCATGTAAACTTCATAAATTTTGATTTATCATATGGTCAAAAACAAAAATGTGGTCAGTACGGGTCGCCGAAATCTAATAAATTACAATTTAGAATAATTGATTTCATTATTAATTGTATATGTCGGAGAGAAGGTGTGAAGTAAGCATATCTAACGTCATAATTGTTGACCTGAAGGCTCATGTTCAGGCATTTCAAAGGAAACATCAAGAATATTTCAATATCTTCGTATATTGTTCGGGCAGCGTAACGTAGTCGTAGAGAGATCCGAACTATGCCACGGCTTGAGCGGGGCTGATAACTACCTGCGGGCGCTCGGACTTTTAAAACAAAATTGGGTGGCGGTACATAACAACTTTTTATGATCGGTAAAACATTTTTAACATTTCTACATTTGGCTAAAAACGACAAATTTAACAATTAAACAATTTTCAATCATTAAACTAATTAAAATAACATTTCCGGCAACGCGTTTTCTTAAATATGCGGTTTCACTCCGAAATATATAAATGAAAAAACTTATTGAATGAACTTGTAAAGAAAACCAATAATCGCAACGTAAATTATCGTAAACGGTGTGAAATAAATGAAATCTGTTTCCATTATACACATACTTTTAAAACTATTTTTTTTTGTTATATTGGAAAAGTAGCAAATGAGTTAGGAGGTCATCTGATGTTAAATGGTCACTACAACCCATGGACATCTATATTTAACATCTAACAGTTTAAGGCGGATTATGAGGCGGTGGTATCTCGCCAGTTGTAGTTGTTCTACCTTGAAAATGTTTAGAATATACAAGATGACGGAAAGGGAATATGACGGCATAACTGACCGATGTGTCGATTTTCCACATGACAACAATCGTTTTCTACACACAACCACTAGTGTTAAAACAAGTCATAAACAGTTTTTAATACGCTGATATTGTGTATTAGGAAAGGAAAGTATTGGGAAACAGTCTTTAATCTTATCTGTAGGCTGTTATGTTCATTCTGAGAGGAGAATGTGCATAACAGTGGGTCAGTAACGTGAAGAGTTGAAATCTGAGCTGGTGGGATAAATGATATCCCCTGAAAAGCTGCTGGAATGACTTTTCTTTTACGGGAAAAATGTATTGAGGATGATTTTGTGTGTGTGTGTGTGTTTGTGTGTGTGCATACACGTGCTTTGTTACTTTACAAGTTACATTTCTGCACACATATTGACTGACGACCCGCGTCGCAATTTAACCTTACCGATGTGACAGGCAAAGGGTTCCGGGTTCGATTCCCGGCCATGTAAACATCAAAATTATGAATTTAGTTTTCCTTTTCTAGATCTAGGTGTTCGTGTACTTATCTTTAATTGTGATAATGGCACCCAAAGATTTACCCTTAAGACGACGTGAGTAACTGTGTTAATGTTTTCCACACTCAGCCCCACAGTAGTGAGTGCTATGAGCTATGTAAGTAAACAATAAGTAAGAACACTAAAACGCTACTAAGGATTAAAATGATCACCAACAATTTTGGTTCCGTATTAAATTATTTACGGAAAACAATTAGCAAGCATTTTAAAGGTGGTAGAGCCGTTACAGCTCGCCTGGGGCGGCGTCACCGCCACCCTCATAACTCGCCGCAAAGCATATCTTTCTCATGTATTTTATGTCGATTGGGGAGATGTGGTTGCTGGATACACATTGTTGGATGCGACCATCTTAGTCCTCAAGAGTAGGAACGCATCCGCGTTCATCTTTAAATAGAACTTTTGTTCTATTTGAGATTGGACGTGATTGTCCGTGGGCTGCAGTGACCACTTAACATCAGATGGCCTGCATGTCCGTTTCTTACTCTTAAAAAAAGTAAAACACTTCACATGCTAAGTGATTATTGTCGTCGAACGTTGACTAGCTCCAAATAGAACAGAGTTGTAGCTTGTTGAGAACAATATCGGGACGTCCCATACTTCAAATTAGAATACCACATTGAAAACATTGCTACTATGAAACAAATGTACGAACAACTCCACCACTTTGAAATTTCGTGGTTTGGCTAGCTTAAGCTGGATTAAAATAACGTAAAGTATAACGTATAAGTACGAAACAAACATCTTATCTATTTAGGTGACTTATACAAAAATAGGTCAGATATACCATATGTAAACTAACAACACAAATACATCCAATATTTTAAGAAAACACAGATGCTTCATTATGAATCAGGGATTAATTTATCGTAATATTCAACCATTACTCGAAATTACGTAAGAAAGAGAAATGAAAAATCGGATTTGGTACAAATCATTGTTAAGCCATTAGGTGCGAGAACTAGGCAAATAAATGGTTTACTATCACTGATTCACTGGTCTCAAGTACCAGTTGAGACCTTAGTTCATATGAATTATAAGCTAATATTGATAGCAAATTAAAAGGTTGATAGGACCTTTCCGTTATGAGTTGTTCTGGGTGTAATAAGCGCAGGAGTGGGGTCATAGAACTTTGCAGGACCGAGGCAAGCCTCAGCCAAGCAAGAATGAAAGAAAGAGATAGTGCCCTTTCCTTACGCTTATCCTTTCCTTCAATCTAGTTTACATTGGGATTCACGATTAAGTTTGTGCCTAAACTGTATTTAAATTTTATCAAAACGATCATAAAATATAATTTTGTACAACATTTGATAATATATATAACTAATATTGATAACTTATCGAGAGTGATACGAAATCGTCTTATTTTAAATTCATCTTTTTAAACGTACGTTTTAAATATTTTTTTAATTTTCGTTCCCATTATTCTATCTTGAACTCTGTTCTAGAAGCTAATAACCAATGAGCACGATAAGAATCTTTGATAGTCGTTAAAAGGTTATACCCAGCACCGACTACTTTTTCTATAAAATTAAGGATTATATATGATCTATTTCGATGTACAGCACCTTCGCAACAAAGCGCATGCTTAGCGATGACGGCGCTGCAAGATGCGAGCGATGCGTGCAGTTCTAAAGTTGAACGAAAAGTTATAGCGAACGCGAGGAGCCCGAGCGGCTCACCATTCGCGGTCCGACGCTAGCCAGGCACAGTCGGTGCCTGCGCGCTCGCCGCACACAGGACTAAACTTTACACCACACATCATACCCATACCAGATCACCGCTCGGACCACGATGAGGGTCCCCCCGATCCCGGCGGCCCTCCTGCTCGTCTTCGTGACACTCCTCGCGAAGGTAAGTATCCTCAAGCGATTCTGCGAATGTTTCGCCCATTTGCCGGTGTTTTTGAAACAAAACTTTTTCGAGACTCTACAACTCTACGTTTTTTTACACTGACGTTCCACAGATTCGTCAATTTTCGTATTGGTTACTAATCTTATCGAAGTTAACTAAATAAAAATAATAAAGTTAGCCATAAGCCCGTCGGCCAAAGAGCCGGTTTCTGCAACAGCCTACATGGATATATTTTAAACCTTACGGCGCTTATTTTACACGATGTTTCAAATATACTACCAAGTATATTATATGGTGTCTAATTTAAACATTATTTCGTAATTTACTTAAAAAATTATAATTTTTAGAAGTCTTGGTAGTTTTTATTTGGTACAATATAAAAACTTGTAACGTGTATCATCAACGACTGATTTATTTCGTAAATTAGTATTCGTATTTTAAGAAGCGATCTATGGCTATGTATATCGTATATTTTAACTGGATTTTGATAATTACTGAGTTTAATTTTAATCGTATCGTATTGAAAATGCCTCGAACGTGTTTTGTGATTCATTTTGTATAGCAATTTAAAATAATGTTGTCTTTAGGGTAATACTAGGTACATTTTCGGAAGGTTTCTGAACATGGCGTTCAGTGTGATATTTTAGTAATTGTTCTTATTGTAATATATGCAATACTTGAAAAATCCTTAATATTAAACTGATCGTATGCTACTATATAAAAATCTTCGTAAAACGAAGTATTAAAGATTCAATTGTAACATTATTGTAATTTTTATAAAAAAATTTGTAACAGTTATTGATTACCTAAAGTATATTATATTATTTTATTTTGTTGTAGTACTTTAGAACCTATTATTTTAACCTTCCACGCTTATTTTAAAAATAATTGATCACTGAGGAACTGTAATCCTTCGATACTATGATTGTTCGATATCCTTCCACAGTATTTTATATTCAACGAAACAGCGCTTTTCAGCGTGTTTTTCTTTGTGAATCGTATTATCATTGAAGCTATTTTCAAACGATTTTGTGTTTTTAAGACCTGTTGTTATGAATTATGTATAGTGCAAGGTGTTTTATGTATGATCTATTAGCATTTTTTTTCTTGGAATACGTAGATAGATCAAATTCTGTCATAAAGAGCTTGTAAATAAATTACGACGTTTGACATTTAATTACTGAGTAGTTAAAATTACAATTTTACATGCAATCATGTGGCGTTTTACTATCATATCTAGTTGATCAAGGTACGGTAAGGTATAATGAAAGTTTTTATTTACTTATGGTGTTATTCGAGTCGTTGAAATAAAAGGTAATCCATTATATCACTCGAAAGATAGCAGTTGAAGCGTATATAGTTTCTAAATCTTAATACACGATTTGATGTAAGGAATAACAATGTTCGTTTGAAATACTAACTTAAAAGTACAGTGTTATTACTCTGTATTAAAAAAATCTCGTTTAAATATGTAGTTAATTTATCGCAACCTAAAACCTAATACGTTTAGAAAGCTTGTTTTCAAGACTCCCTTTTCATAAACGAAAACAAAAGTGTTATTCCTTTCAAATGTAGAGGCACGGCGGTGTGGGTAAAAAGCGGAGAGCTTGCCTCGATGCACTAGACTGCCGTGTTGTTTCCACGGAATGTGCGGATTCTACGAGCGTTTATGACGGTTTAAATCATATAGTTTTCCTTGCAACTGATTTTTACGAGAAATCTTGAATATTAGCCGTTGTAGCATGTATTCTAAGGCTCTCAGCGTATGTAGTTTGTTTTAAGAAATTGTTTGATAAGTTGTGCTGGCTGTAGATTAAATTATTTTAGTATTTACTGAGTTTTGCCAAGCTTTGAATAAAGATGCAGTTATGGAGTAGTTAATATAAATATAATTTGGTACGTCGCTAAAAGTAAACAATTACGTCTAAGGAGCATGTTATTAAAATTGCGGTAACGTAGCGCTAGAGGAAAATAGTTAAACAAATTGGTACTACAGTAATAATTTAAAGTAAACTAGAGGTTTTTCAAGTATGAATGTACACATATCGCTGAAATATTGTAACAGTAATATTAACTTAATATTGAAGGCATAGGTATTATACAAAAGTGATCGCAGTCTTATTCGCTATAATTTTTTTATATTTCTTCTTTGTTGGTCAAACAAACAGACATATTAAGTTTTACACGTACAAATTTAATGATTTAGCATACTTAGAATACTCATTTCAACATAATTTCATATTTCTAGGACATGAAATAGTGTACAATTTTGTAATATATATATTTTATTTTCAATTTATTAATTACCTGATAACTACGAATAATATATATATTTGCATATTTTATGAAAGTAACTTCAACACATTGGTCGTCATTAAATATTTGCGGCTTATGACGAGTGTAAAAGTTAGTACGTGTTTTTGTAACTAGTTTCATAGTGAGTAGAAAAAAGCAATCTAATATTAATTGAGTTTTTAAAGTAATTCCTTAACTCAACTTAGTGTTGCCAGATGTTCGTTAAATCCGGGAAACATCCGGCATTTTGCGCTAGGTCCCGTGTTCAGAAATTATATTTTACTACTGGTTTATTGGGAAATATTAAATTTTCGTTTTATTTTGATAACAATGCTAGAACTACTACATCACCGAATATCCATAAATAAGGTAGTTTGTTTAATTTTTCTATTAAAAATGCTTTAATCGTTAACAAATATATTTCATTTACCTTTAAAAACATTAAAATGATTAGTTTATTTTTATATTTTACTATTTGCCACCCAAAACAGAGAATATGAATATACTGAAAACAATATTTATAATGAGAAAGGACACTTTCAGAAAATTATACCTGCGTCAGTCGACCTCAATGTAATAATTAAGATAGTTCGAAGGTATGACCACTAATTTTCATATCATTACTACATTTTAGTATGTATTTTCTGTAATAATTATGTTCCTACAGATTTAGTAGGATGAGATTCACTATTACTGGTTTGCCTCGTTCCTTCAATCACACGTAGGATTTAGAGACCTGCACAAATTGATGTGTTTCGGCTTACAATCGCCTGCAGGCTCCATTAGGCGTTAACTTAGTTTACAAGCAATATTGTATATTCGAAAACCTATTATTCACATAATGTTCCTATACTGCACTGGATATGGTGTGTCCACAACACCTTGATTGAGCGGCAGATAGAGGTCCTACCGAATAGTTAACTTATCCATCGGTCGTTCAAACCGGCTCAACTATCGGAGGCTTAAAAATTATATAGGCTGTTATAAAAAAAATATAATTGTAACTGATAGTTATTTGTACGTGAAAGATATATGCGAAAAAATATTATTAGCCTGTATTTATTTATTTTGTCCGTATACTATTTATTATGCCTGTGTAATTTTTGTAACAAATCATTGGTGAAAATAAAGGTCTTTCGTGAGTGGAGTTAGATCGAAGGCGTTCCTGAGGAACTGAGGGAGGAATTGCTTCTATATCAACTTATACTTATAAATCCTTCTTTTGAATACTTATCAACACCAAAAAATTAACCATTTCTTTAAATTTGTTTAATCTTATTTTGTTACTTTTCAAGTTACGTTAATTTAAACATATTCTTATTATTATAGCTTCTTTCAAATTAGTATATATTATTCTTGTATCCGCTATGTGGTCAAGGTTCAGAACAGATAAAAAAATCAAGTAAAAAATAAGGCTGATAGTTACGAACAATTTTTTGTCGCACAGCCATTGACGTCGTCTATCCGTGAAACGTGATAATATTCCATTTTCAAGACAGATATTACGCTAATGGCTTTATTTTAAACCCATGATTACGCTAAAAATACTATAAACAGTATCCAAAATCACACTACAATACGAAAATGCACATTTTCTGTTACATGCTAATGATAGTAGGCCATAATTCAAAAGCATTATTCTAATTTTGATTGTCAAGATACGAAAAGAAACATGATTTATATTTTGACATTAATGTTGTCTTATTTTTGTAGATAGATTTAGTTATAGACATGTTAAATTCTAATAACTAATAACCATTCTGAGGATTAAGGGAAATTTTGATTGACATGGGAAACGGGATAATAGCAGCATTTATTTTCACAAAAACAGGGCTGCGAGCCGTCAATTGTTGTAAATGAAATTTACCGACTAAAGAGAAGCTGTTGCACAATCATGGCCATCGGACACCTGACATGGGCATGATTAACAGTTGCACAGTTAACAATGCCCATGTCAGGTGTCCGGCTATAACGCGTGGACATCAACACACTTATAGATTCCCCTAAACACATGCTCTTCCGGAATTCTCCACGCCATACCCAATTCTGTTCCGGACCGCCGCCTGATTGCTCTCAGACTACCGTGTAATTATTGTCTTTGTCTTGAATTTCAATCATATAATTGATTAATAATTAAGTAGCATAGCTACTAACCCACGATTAGAATAGTTTTGAGAACTCACGCCCTTGTAATTATTATAGAGCATTGTGTTATGTTTTTCCAATTATTCCGCTTATTTATTATTTAATACTCTTCGCGCTTGTGTCTGCGATGCTGGCGTACAAACTATGCGTTTGGTGTATAGAGACAAGCTGGAAACAGAACACCTGGACACTGTTAAAGTATTGCGTATTGTATTCGAAAAAGCTTTTGCGTGTAAAAATGCGTTATATCTTTTTGAACGAATATCACTATGGAATTATTACATTTTACGATGCAACGGATACTCACGATGAAATATTTTTAATTGCCGATATTTTGAACCAGACGCATGACTCGAAATATTAGTAATTAAAATTCGATAATTTGTGAGAACTTGTTACATAGTAAAATGTATGTATAAGAACTTATTATATTCCTTGTCTAATAACTACCTAATATTAGTACAGTTTTATAATATCAGTACCTATTATTCTTGTTTTACTATAAGTATAGTAGTCATATTGTAACTTAATGTTCAGGTACTTAGTTGAATTAAACAAAATCGTAAACATAAAACAAACCTGTAAATGCAGCTGCAAAATAGACTAATGTAATTTTATAGCCTAACAAATGCAATTAATTTGTTATTTAATAAGGGCGTTAGAGTCAGTTGGTATTGGATTTAAAACCTTTTAGATGTAATCCTTTTTCTTTAATGCTAGAAATATAAGTAAATAGTTATCTATTATAAGTGCCGTGGTTAGAAATAATAATTGATTTCTATAAAATAGTTAAGAATTAAACAGATACAGAATTAATTTATAATTGTGTTATGTAAATAATTATACCAATTAGATGTTTAAAATTGCATCGTTTGCATATTCCAAATTGTTAAGCCATACGTAAAGCCATATTCCTAATTGCTCATACGAATAACATTAACCGCCTAGTTTAATAATTGAAGATTGTTTGCATAATAATTAGGGTATTATTAACATGGAAATAGACATATAGATGTCTGCGAGTCGCAATAAGAGCGTATTGAGTGCCACCAGGCGTATTTCCGATCTGAAATCAAATTCAGGATTTAATCATGGAGGCTATGTCAGTGCACTCCGGAACCGGTCGGTTATTTTAGTACCAGACGTAGGAAACGAATATAAAACTATTCATTTCTGTAGAGTTGCTGCAATTAGCTATAACAACCGTGGCCCTCCAAGTCACAGTTTGACAGGTGTTAGAAGTGTATTTCGCTTTCGTAAAGTAACTTTTGTGATTCGGTTAGAGATGCGGTTGTCGACTACACATATAAGCGAGGCGACTATTTTGTTCTCGGAAGTAGTAACGAATCTACATGCAACTCCAAATAGGATTTCAGTCTTAAGGTTGCATGTGAATATCCAGGAATTGCAATAACTCATTCAAAAAAATCTTTCGGGCACCTGGCAACTTATTTTGTCTTCTTGAAATTGGTACACTTTAAAAGCCTTATTCCACGTAGAAGCAATAACGTCATCGAGATGAGAAAATAGGGCATTGACACCTATGATGACGCATACTTGCAACTACGTTAACGCCTTTTATGAATTGTTAGTAAAATGTCACACATTGAAACCATTGTTTTATTTTGTAGCGTGACTGGAAGTTAAATAATTGAGTTACCATAACTTCGCTTGCTTGTACAACATATTGTATTAATATCTCAATATAGATGTAAATTCCGTCGCATTGAATGCACTTCCAAAGTAATTTTAATGCAAGCTAAATTATTACTCATGGAAACAATGAATGGATTTATTTTTGCCCGATTGATCAGAAATAAGGTAATGTAACTAATAATTCGTATAGCTTAAAATATGAGATACTCTTAAGTAATCTCAATTATTTTATTTTTTTATTTATTCACAAACCAAAAGAACGGTTTATAACCATTTACACTAATGGTCAAAATTATAAAAGTTTATTAATTATAAATGTTTAAGAATGGTGGCTTCGAATCAGGAACGCAGTCGTAGCTAAAGCGGGGATAGCTTAGTAGATAAGCTTAGTAGTAAGATAATCCAGCAATTGACACGAGGGTCCGGGGTTTTTACCCTTGGCTTGATCCTTCTTTTTTTAGAGGAAACTTTTGCTAAACCATATAGTTATATGAATATCAATACGTTTCAAACAATTAATCCCACGTTTCATTGACGTTGCTGGTTCTGATATCTCGTTCACAGAATTTTGATCGCTATTGAGCTCGGGAACGCGGCCACCGTTCTTAGCACCTCGTTGCATGGGTACGGACATCCTTTAGATTGTTTAGGGTTTTATTATAATTAGTTTATGGGTATTGCAAGTCAAAGGAATAATAATTAGTTAGCTAAATATAGTTAGATAAACATAATAGTCAAAAAATAAAGTGTTTATGCAGACTAATATTACTTGTAATGTTATCTGTTTTGGTATACATATGTATTTGACTAGCACGATTTAAAATTGAAACATATAGTTTAAGGATGGCGCGTGCGAGATATTATTATTGTAGCTAAATAAATAATTTAATATCATTTCCAATTACGATGTCTGCTGAGAATAAATGCATAAATAAAGCAAAATTTTGATCTTGAATAAAAATATGTTTAGGATATGTTCGTTATAATTATCGATAGGGAAATATATTGTCATTATATTGTTTAAAAATGATGATCTCCCAAAGTCATTTATTTTAATTTTAAATAGTACTGAAGTGATACGTCCAATCTAATTTCGTACGTGAAAGGGTTGGTACTTCTGAGGACTAAGACGTATTTCTTATAAGTAAAGCACCGCACCGCTTCCGTCGAAACACAAGGATAGCTTTACAGCGGATTATGTAGGCAGTGGCGATAAAAGCGTTGAACTATAGTTCCACCATCAGTCAGATAAATGTTTTTTTCAAACTTTGTTTGACATTAATGTAACTGGAACCTTTCCGCAATCACTGACGCAGCTAACAGGTATTCCGCGAACTGTTGTTTGTAGCGACGTGGAAATAAATAAAACGGCCCACGTACCGAACGGGAATATTTTGAAGATGCATCGCTCAAATTTTAAGTGCATTTCTATGGAAAGGGTCGTTGATCTCCAATTAGGTTTTGTTTTAATATTATGTGATTCAACGAAGCGAAAAAATATAGGAAGAAGTTTTAAAATAATTCTGTTTTGGTAAAATCGCTTACATATTTAATAAATCATAATTAAATTCTAATATTTTAACGTAAGCATTTATTGGTCGTATAATTAATAGGTAACTTATATATATGTTCTCTCAGTATCGGATTTTAAGTTTGTAAATTGGTCGATTTGAAGTCGGTTTTTAGTTTAGGTTTTATAATCTTTGTATATACAAAGATTAATATTAATTCAATACCTTTTGCTATGTACCGGGTGTACATGATTAACTATTTTTTTTTATTGCCGTTATTTCGAACCAAACATTTAAAAAGAAAAAAACAAAAATCATTAATAGTTAATGCAAACCTTTTTGACTTTAATATTTTTTAATATTTCAACAAACAATAACATAAAAATAACTTGAAATCGGACTGAAGTTCCATCTGAGGTTGTACGTAGATGCACGTTACGCCTGAGAACTAAAATGGTCGCCTCACTTGTAAGTGTCGCCGTCAACTGTACCTCTAGCCGAAACACAAGAGTAGCTTCACTGTGTATGACGAGGGCAGCGGTGGTACCTTCCCGATCGAACTATACTTTATCTTGAAAAACTTTGCAAACAAAGTACTCATCTTTTGAAATTTTAGATAAGAGTATTACATAGTTCCGTTTACATTATCGTCCAAAAGTGAACGCAGTCTGAAAAGTTCCTTCCAAGAGATGTACCTAGTACCAAACTCGAAGTGGTACAGGACAGTTTGAAACTGATCGTGTTTGTTATTGATTTGATTTCAATGCCTTTTTAAGCTCTGCCTCTTGCGTTTAGCGCCGTGAATATTATTTTTAGGTTTAATCTGCGGCTGTTAAACTGGTAACTGATAAATTGAGTAGCTATACGTGATTTCGAAATTGCAAAAAAATGTGTTGTAGTTATAATTATTTTTTACCATTGCTCAGTATTAATATATAGTAAATAATTTATTTACAATTTAACTATAACAGTCAAAATCTTAAAATAAATTTTAATAAAAGCCTGAACTAAACAATCTAAAGGGAGACCGTGCCCATGCGGCATGGTTCCATGAATGCTAACTGCATTCCCACGTTGAATAGCAATCGCAATTCTCTGCGCGAGATATGAACCAGCTTCCTTGTCACTGGCGGCGTCGATCGAACATAATACTAATATATACTTGATAATATATAGCATATAAAAATAACCGTATTTTCGTCAAAAATACGGTTCACTAAATCATTACCTACTTTTCGCATTCAAAATACAAACAAATAAACAGACGTTTCATTTTTATATACTAGTAATGAAATATGCGTCACTCACAAATCGTGAAGGAAACCTCAAACATATTTTTATTATTCTTGCTTTTTGTACTAAACGCACTGCGATCACGATGTTTTATTATAAATACTTTTTACGTCTTTTGACTTTCATACACCATTATATAAAGTTTAGAAAAAGCATTATTTGATAATAATTTTGAAAAATATCCAAACGTTACATTTTACAACAACAATCTTATATGTAATACTAATAAAGTTGTATTATAAAATGTGTTGATTGCCAGGAGTATATTTTGCTGGCAATACACCTTCTTCCTTATTTTTTCTCATCTTATTTTGTTTAGAAAAATAACATATACATAATTAACGTAGCACTTCTTAATATTGTCAGTTAATTTAACGCGAAGTGTATAAAGAATGTTAAATTTAATATGGTCTCGCAATCAGGATATGAACGTCGTTTGTATTGTTGACCCCGCCAAATCTGCGACGTGTGTCGGCAGGGTTATCTTGTGTTTTCCGACAACCAGATATGATAGTGTTCAAATTTGGAATGATGTCGTCCATCTTTTTCGTCGTACGCAAACGTGACAGGCGCGAGCGGGACCAACGTTCGAGGCGAGCGCATACAACTCAAATCTTGAACACACCCAGATAAACAAGACGTGATAAAATTGTCGACACTGCACTGGAACATCGTGATATCGAAAATTTGCATATTATATATCTATCTTTTATACAAATAATAAGCTGTAACTGATCGTTATCTGTAAATGGACGATGTATGAGAAAAACTATTTTTGAGGCCTCTACAAATACAATAAACACAATATCAGAAACGGCTTAATCGAATTAGGTTATTCACTAACGATTTGGAGTATGCTTCCTATGCCAATTTGTGTCGGCTTCTTTCAATTAGTCTATTAATAAATAAATATGTCAATTTAAATTTGTATACTTAGTGCTGTCGACTTAGCTGTGTTAGATGTTTTTCACGTGGTTAGCTTTATGTGGTTTTGTCGCTTGTTAACAATCCTGGTAAAGTTTTATTCACGACGGCCATTTACGTTTAAACGTTCGGTTATGTTTAAACGTTGAAATCCGTTGATTACAGAACAGATTCCATTTAATGTCGTCCGAAACATGCTAGGGGATAAAAAAACCCACTAGCGCTCACCCATCCAATTTTCGACCGCGATCGACGTTGCATAATTTTGTCGCTCGTTTACGATCGACAAATACGGCAGGGCTACGCGAGTTCATGTACCTAACTATATGTAGTGTAGTACTTATTTGATTATTTAACAGTTCTGTTTATCAAATTTATTGCATATCGAATAAAGAGTTCATTCATTTCGTAGAATTATAAAATTCGAGCAAATCGCGTTGGCGCTTCCGAATGTTAATTGTCAACACTTTTTCGTTTTGTATTCGACATAACATTCACATAGGTGTAATTTAATATCGGTTTATTTCTTAGTGTCTTAATATGTGGAATTCAGCCATTTGTAATATGATACTATATCCTCATGTAAATTCGATTGTTACACTTATTTGATTCAGATATAAGTATAAAATATGCACACGTGGGTTGTATTATCGAAGTACACTCAATATGTTATGTAACTACTTTCTCTATAGTCCATTATAAATTTACAGAAACATGTTCTAATTTTGATCTCTCAAAAAGTTATCGTTTAAGATATTTACGATGCCTTGTGTGGCGCAATTATCTCAAGATATCTGATTTTTAAGACGTCGAAAATATCTAAATTTCTCACGAGGTCTGATTAATTAGGTTATTAATTATGTTGTTGTTAATGAAAACGTTTTCATAACAACAAGTTTACTAGTTCGTAAGTTGTTCGTGGTTAATTAGAGATTTTTCTACGTATAGAGTTTTTGAGATCGATTCTAGGACGATGCTTTTTGATTTGCGACGAGATTGATTGTAACGGAGCTGTGTTTCGGAATTGTAAACCAAGCGGTCAAACAATAGGCAAATTGTGTTTCGGAGACGACTTTCGTGTTTCAGGCATTTTTCCACACTGCCTATGACGATATTGCTACATTGAAAACTAATAATATGAATTCCCCAGTTGTAACCGTGGATTTCATGATATTGTAATAACCTGGTAATGCTTACCCGATGTTGCGGCTTCAGTTGGAATCATCAGGATGCCTAACACTTCATCTGCTGCCTACCTCTGCTGAAAGTAGGTATCATGTGAGATTTCCTTAAAAATTGAAAATGAAATGGCCTTAATGAACAGATAAACGGTGATAAGGGTGATAGATCAGTAAAGATTATTGAGATAACTTGGTAAAGTAGCTTTATTTAAGTTTTAATTATTAACACATTGCCTGCGGCGTACACTACTGGTGTGTATTACTTGGCGCAACGCGCTTGCGGCTAGTACACGCCTGTGATGTATGGATGCCTGTATGGATTGCGGGCGAACAAAATACAGCACATTTACGTTGGCGCTACAAGACTGGGGGCCGACATTATGTCTGTTTATTGGCATATGATACATGGATGCTAAAAAATACAATATTTCAGTGAATAGTCCACGTATCTTCAGTCTAGAGAATGCAGCTCTAGCTTAGTGCCGCCTCCCGCACCACTGACCCGATATCTAATATACATATGAGTGCTGTCAAAGTGTTATTCTAATGATCCAAAAATTTGTTAAGTTTTAAGTGTCCAAATACGTGAACGCAGTTCATTAATTTAATATCGCAAAAGTACATAGAGTATTGCTCTACAAAAATTCGCTTAGTACAATCGTACCGAGAGCGTCCTGTTGAATGTTGAAGAGGGATTTTAAAATCGAGCGGACCAGACAAATTAATTGATTTAGATTGAATTGAGTGGTGAAATAACGCAGAGTACATTTATTTCTGCTATATGGCGGCAGTTTACGGTGTCGTTCCGTTTAATGAATACGTGGTAAGATGGACAACTTGTATTACGTATTTGATATATCTTATTAATCAAGATGCTATGACTGAATTCAGGTCGAAAATGTATTTTTTGCAATTGACTTCAAAGCGAAAGGAAGGACTTTAAGAAGGAGGTTTTTCATCAAGCTGGAATTTATATTTTTGTAAGGACATGACTCCTTTTTTCGTCATTTCTTAACCGTATTGAAAAATATCTCTTTTATTCTCAATCGCTCTTTTTCAATTGAAGGATAAGAATTATTGGATGGTGGATTATTAGGGCGTACCTTTCATATCGAACTATAATACCACCAGTAACAAAATACTGAGGAGTAGTTTAACAATAACAATATTATTAAGCATATTACTTTCCGATATCTCAAAGAACTCTTAAGTCAGTCAAAGGTCGAAGAATGACCCGATAAATGTGTTTATTATATTTTTTCTTGTAACCTAGTTAAATAACTTACTTATAGATTTATGATAAGTAACCAATCGTTTATAAAAGTGTGTCAATAAATTGTTGATAAACTGACCCAATCCTGGTTCTGGTCTAATTAAACACTATAAGTGGTCCTAAATTAAATAATTTAGTCAATAGTGTTCACGTGACAAATTGTTCACAATATCTATATTTTATGAACAGACTGAAGTTCATTCTTGTCAAGTAGAATACGTTAACCTAGTAAGAATAGAACTTATATGGAAATGCATCGCAAGAATGTGAGTATACGACATTTTAAAGTAGTTAGGATCATGACGATCATATGAATGGGGTAGTGGTATATATATTTAGGTATATTAATTTGTGGTTTAGGAAGTATTCTTAAAATGCTCGATTTTTATTCATAAAGATCAACTTCCGTTTTATAAACATTTTTTTAAATTTACTTACACAAAAATGTATGACATTTTTTGCTGATTGGCCCTAGACCATGTTTTTTAGGAAATGGTACACAGTAGTTCTATTAATAATAGAGGTGATCTGATTACACTGGTAAATATTGAAAACAAGAATAAAATACTGATGTATTAAAATTCATTCGTTTAAGCCCAGTGTGCCAATTATCTAATATCCCGTTTAGAAAAATATTATTCATATGAACATTATTGTATGAAGAAATGGAAATTGTTCCCCCGGACGTGTTCTCTCAAATGCATCGAGAATTAGTGAGAGATTTAGCGCATATGAATAATGGTATCTAATAATAGAATATATGTAATCTGTGAGAGGTTTTATCATCTGAAAACTATCCATGTAATTTAAATTTAAGGGCATTGTTTGTTCTCATTTACATATTGGTACTTGAGATAAATTCTTTTCGAAATTTGTACTTTTTTGTATATGTGGATTTATTTCTCAAACAGTAAAACGATATTGAAGGAAAATTCAGTTTTTTGTTGTTGGTTGTTGTTGTTGGTTTTCAAATATGTTATAACAAATATAGAGAATTCATGAGTGGTACAAAATATATATATATATAATTCAAATTGTATGGAGTATTTACATATCAGCCCTATTATAACACCTTCGCTTAATTAAGCAGGCGTTAAAATAAGCAAACTATGGATGTTAATTACAATTTTCCTTAACTTTGCACCTTTGTAAAAAAATCAAGAGTGTCCATAATTAATTAACTCTATTTAATTTTTGCTTTTTAGTGTGTAACATCTATTATAATTAATGGTTATTGAATTATATTTAGCCGATATTCCGAACCACTTGCATGTCTCGTGATTACGGCTAAAGTGAAAACTATTTTTTTACTATATAATAAGGGAATGAGTGTAAAATACAGAATTATTATATGTAATATTTTACTACGATATTATATTTAGGCATAAATTTTCAAAATGGCCACAACAATTAACTTATTAATTCAGTACTATTCCAATATCAGGCACTTGCTTAGGCCACCGTTTACCTCTCCGCCATTGTGCAGATCGGACTTTACGTACGTCTCTGAACTTTATTAAGGACTATGATGCATGTCGGTTTCCTTGCGATATTTTCCTTTACCGTTAAAGAAAAAGCTCCAAGTTTGAAACTCAGAGATATGTTCGTGAGACTTTAACCCGAACCATTTAATTAAATTATGTCTTGTGGTGTGCTGAATGTGTGGCCTGTTATTAAATATATTTGTTTATTTCGCTGCGCTCACAATTATAGGCTCAAACTTTTTTGTTTCCCATTTGACCAGATTAATTAACCGAATTCTAAAAAGGAGGAAGGTTAACAATTCATCGGAATGTTTTTTACCTATTCTAAATAATTATCCTTTACTCCATGAATCTATTTTGATGATTCTTTTTTGTGTGGTTCAATTTCAAAATATTTTTGGGCAACTCGGGAATCCTTTATATGAACCAAAAATGTAATGAAGCCGATTAACACTTTATTCATACTTTTTTTTAAGCAGATGCCTTATAAAAATTTGATTTAAAGATTGTTTGGTAATGTTATTGAAAGTAAATATTGGTAGATCTGGTAGGTTTGTCCTGCAATAAAAATGGCTTGATTCGTATTTAGTACCTACACGAACGTTTTAATCGTAGTTATATCATTCTTGTACTGATAAAGAAATGGGAACACTGCCTACTTCAGACGTACCTAGGTGGTCTTAATTAGACAGTTATCTAGAACTGCAACCCACCTATGTTTTCGGTAGTCACATATAACATTATTATTACGTAGGTAACAAAATTTTACAAAAAAAGTAAAGATCAATAAAACCAGTTTATGACATACATTATGAGTTTTTTTTTATTGAGATAGAGTAAGAAACGGGCATGCAGGCCACCTGATGTTAAGTGGTCA
>DWON01001430.1:0-24479 GCA_018251015.1 Phocides pigmalion okeechobee
AAAAATCGTTAATCGTGAGTACCCGTTATATTGCATTATGTATGGATTCCGCGATAATATCAGTTTAAAATCGTAAATATTTTAACTGTTATCATCGTAAGTAAAGTACGCGTAAGTGATATATTTCACTATGGAACGGGTTTTCACGATTAAAGATTTTTGTTACCAATGTTGGAAACCAGCTATTTTATTTCGATATTTTGAGGACTGACTTTGAACCACAGAAGAAAAAACCTCCAATTCATCTTACTTTTCCCTTCCGTGATTGGGACTTTTAAAATTAATAATATTATTTTTATCGTTGCTTTTCAAAAATTTTGTTATGTAAATTGAATATCACTTCATTAATTTTATTATTCCTATCTCTACATGTCCAATACACAAGAATAATAAACAATACTGACTTTAAACTAAAGCCCCGAACAATCAATACATTGTCTGTCGCTGAATTATTTAAACGTGAGAGCTCGATTACTCAATCAAATGAAGCGTTTGCTTCCCTCCGTCCCTAGCTGTCACGCGACGTGATATGACGCGTGACGCCGTGACGCCGGGACGTCTCGCTAACTAACAGATTCCTTTTCTGATCCGAATGCGTATGAGATGGGGAGAGATTTCTTGTGCAAGACGTGTTGTTATTTCTTGAAAGTGATAAGTGGCAGGGCAAATAAATTTGTATACAAAAATCAGTCTATTTATATTTATACATTGCTTAAAGCGCTCAAGCAGTGTAGGTCTTGTAGAGTATTAATGATCGTCAAAGTTAAGCAACATCGGGAGTGGTTGAGAGTTGGATGGGTGACCATTAGTGAAAAAACATGGGTTTTTAAAAACACGTAAAGCAGTTGATCCTGGTTATTATCGATGGTAGAATACATTAAAGTTGTACTACCACAAAAAATATATTTTTATTGCATTGTTTAAAAATTATAAGTTCATAAATTCAAGTTTATAGTTACTGATCCATCGCGGAGGTACTATCGCGGCCTTCATAATCCACCGTAAAGCATTACTTTCGTTTCGGTTGGAGAGGTGCGGTTGCCGGCTACACTTTGAAGCGAGGCGACCATCTCCTCAGGAGTAGCAACGCATCTACGTTCGAGCTCAAATAGGATTTGGTCGTGTTTGTGTTTGAATGTGGATGTCTATTGGTTGCGACTACTTAACATATGTGGTTGGCATGCTCGTTTGCTACTCTTCTCACATAAATAAAAGAAAAATGTTACGTTTTTACATTACTGTAATCATTTCAAAAGCTTGTCAAAAATAACGACTTACCAAGTTGTTAGGAAACGCTTGCCTATCAATTTTAGCTGTCACGTGTTATATGATACGTGACAGCGTGACATCTCGTTTTAGAGATTTTTTTGCATGAAAATTTGAATACGCATTGTTTAGGTATTCGTTAGAAATATTGGAAAGGGTGAGGTTTTTTTATGTCATGCTCCATTTGCCTGATTGTTTGCTGGAAATATTAATAAGAACTGCGAAAAAATAATGCTTTTAGAATGTACATATGTTATGCAAATACAATATTATTTATATATAGGTCTTTAAAAACAACCTGTGTACTGTGAATATATGTAAAAAATTGTAATAAAAAGTTCAATTAATGAATTGTAATTAACATGTGGAAAAAGTTTTTTTAGGAAACAAAAAAAGATTTTGTTGTTAGACTAGAGAGAGAGCGAGAGATAGTCATTGCTAGACCCTGGCAAACCACATCGATCGAGATATCACTTAATACGGATATATAGCCTCTAATATTAATTAAATATGGGGCTCATCATCGCATGTCCACAGAGTTTTCCTGGCTCAAAAAAATGTACTTCAAGCTGTTTCTGGTCTTCCCCCTTACGAGTCGTGTAAGCCACTGTTTCGGAAACTTACCATACTAACATTACTTAGAAGCATGTGTGTTTGTTAAATACATACAGAATTATTTACAACTGCAGACCAGGCTTACATACGCTGTACAAAGAACATCAAGACCCGTATATGATAGACCAACACGTACTTCATTGCCCCAACGTAATACATACGAAATATTATGCATAAAAAAATTAATAAAATATGTGACGACATAAATAATTTACCAGAGAAATATTTAATGTATTTTCATATTTACAACGATGAAAATCTTAAAACTAATTACAATAAAAACCTAATAAATGTAGAGAATAAATGTAGAGTGACATTAAAAAGATTTCTGTTGGCATCAGTATACTACGACTTATGAATGACTTTATAAATTATTTAAACTAATCAATGTAACCTTAATCTGACATTGTTCTAACGACCTAATTAACACACTTGCAGAATATGACTAAATTGTATACCCACATAAAGTGGACTGTTGTGGACTAGATTACGTATTGAAACACCTTATTGTAAACCGATAGTGAACAATTTATTATTATTATTTAATGACAGGAACTTAGTATTTGAACTGAATTGTTAAGTGGTATTTGAATTACCCACATAATAGGTACATAAACCATACAGGCGCGCTGGTTATATGCAATACAGAAAATAACACAGTGTTTAGATAAAATATATCGAAAATAAGCGCTTACATTCATCGAGCATTTCTAAAAAAGTACAAAATATCAAAAAACTGCAAAACTCAATTCACACCGTGATATAAAATAATTCGAATGCAAATAAATAGACGCCCCCGCGTCGGGTGCAGCGCAAAAATATCATTTCGCTCAAAATTGTCACGTCCGTCGGATTTGACGCGTGGCGGGACGGCACGTGGCGGGAACGGGACGCGGGACGCGGCACGCTAACAAGCAATCGCCCTTTAGAACGCAGTGACGTGACATACGCGCTTTGTGTTAGCTCGAACGTTTTAATAAGGGCCCTTTAGCGCTAAAAGCAATGGGGGCAACATGCTAAAATTATGATTGGAAGTGCTATAATAAAACGCACTCAATGTTTTAATGTAAGTGGAGCGTTTGATTCAGTTGTATACATGACACCTGGTTTGTCCATGAAATTATTATTTATTAGTTTTGTGGCGTTGTACACGCAGACAGTGATATAACAGTACTGTACCTCCTCAAGGGTAGAAATTCAAAAATTATATTTTGTAGCGTTCACTTACGCTATATATAAAGTCTCCGCAAAATTTCAGATGTCTCGTTTCAGTGGTTTCGACTGTGCATTGATTTCTGGGTCTCTCAGTCAGTTTACTCTTTTGTATATGTAGATTTCTTTTAACAAAGACCCCTTTGATAGTATTTAACTTACATCAAGTGTTAGTAAATTCCGTGGAAATGAAATGAATGGATTAAAATTCATTTGACTTTTTGATTATTTTACAAACTGGTCATGACCTCAATTAGCGATAACTTAATAGTTTAGATTCCAGTTTCTGACCCAAGAAATCCGGGGTTCAAATACGCCTGCAATTAAAGAAAAGCTCTCTTAGTATTCTTTTTTAATAACGTTTTCGTTTACAACTCTTGTGACATTTGCAATGCTGTAATGTAAAAGCCGCTTATTATAAGTTTTTAGATAATTTGAAGTGTTTCCATCGATCCTATTGACCCGCATTGTTGGGTACACGGAGGATCGCGTCTACAAAGTAGAAAGCTTACCGAATGCCGATAGTATCTCAGTCAATAAGACTTCAGGATTTAATGAGCTCGTTATAAAGTTGCTAAGCGTTGTAGTTAAGTGTGGAGCGATTTGGACGCTGTGGCGTTTTGTATATTTTTTTTAATGAAATTGATGAAGTAAATTAGGCTAAAGACAACTTTTTGAAACTCACGATAAACGCTTTTCTAATTGCCGATATTTTGTATAACAACTTATTGGCAAACAAAATATTGGCAATTAGAAATATCGGCATAGATCGTTGTCGTGGCTAAACAGCAATGATGGAGACAGCTGCCAGGTTAGAGGTAGGGATAGATTGAGGTAGTTACTAGACCTATCAACGTATACTTCTAGTCACTGTAATTAAGCCGTGACTATGAACAATGCAAATTGTTCGAAATATCGGCTACTAGAAAATTGTTTATGGTGAAAAAAATGCATGAATTCCGTTGCATGAATTATATTAGCTTAAAATCGTATATCCACATCCAACCTCTGGCAGGAGTGAAGACTTATCTGTACTTATTGTGTACGTACATAACCGTGTTATTACTCCTGAGGATTGAGATGGTCGCCTCTCTGATGGGTGTAGCTGGCAATCGTATCTCCCCAACTGAAACATAAAGAAGTACTTTACAGCGCGTTATGAGGGTTGTGGAGGTACCTCTGGGGGGAACTGTTGTTCTACCACCTTCTAAACGTTGTTGTTATCAATCGACATCAGTAATAAACTGACATTAACCTGTTAGCCGTTCGAAACGCATTTTTTGTTTCATATTAATAAAAAATAATACCGATACAGCTCTCAAAATCTGTAGGCTGAAATGGTAGTGTACACGCCACATCGCTCGAAGGAGAGATGATCGATCGGGCAGAAAGTTCCTCGAGCGGCGGCCACGACTAGGTAAAAGGAGCATAGGGTATCCTGCAACCAGGTGGACCAACGACCTTATAAGGATAGCGGGTAATCGCTGGATGTCGAGGGCACAGAACCAGTCTAAGTGGCGGCTCCTGGGAGAGGCTCAGAGATTCAGAAATGGACGCGTAAAAGCTGATGGATGGAATCATAAAAAATGTGGATGTCTTCTAATAAGTACAATGTTTGTACAAAATATTGTTATGTACTGATTGTTATTTATTGTTTGTAATCAATAATTTCTTACAACGTGTCGTTTACAACTTGGACCCAGAACCCTAACGTTCTCACGACTACACGTCGCCGGGGTTCCGTCCTAATTAATTGGAGGAGACTTTTCATTCGATTGGAGTCGCGGGTGGCGGAACAATTATGGGTGTAAAGTTGTGTACGACCTACATTGTTTGAGGGACGCATTTTGTTATGAAGGGGTGACATTGTGGCATACAGGTTGGTAGATGGTAATTTTTTTATGACAGGTGATAGCAAGCAAGTATGTCTCCTGATTTTAAATATTCCCTGTAGCCAATAGACAACCATACAAACCACTATTTTAAATTTTATTTATATTTTTATCACAATAATGCAAATCTTAAAACTAAATATAATAAAAGCCTAATCTAAACTATTTAATGGAAGTCCGTGCCCATGAGAAATGATGCGAAGAACGCTAGCTGCATTCCCGCGTTGAATAGCAATCACAATTCTCTGCGTGAGATATGAACAGGCTTTCTTGTCACCCGCGTCGTCAATCAAACGTGGGAGTAATTGTTTTTTTTTTGTAATTTGTATTTCAATCCTATGACCTAAGGCCATGCCAGTTTGAAGTTGAATATGGATCTCCTTAGTTATCAGCAACAATTTACCAATAGATAACCATTTCAATAAGAGTTTAGCTATGACCAGGAGCCATGATTGGTTCAAAATATCGCCTATTAACAACGCGGGAATGCGGCTAGCGTTCCTGGAAATATACCGCATGGGCACGGACTCCCTTTAGATTGTTTAGGTTAGGTTTTTATCGTAATTCATTTAATGATACTAATTGAATATAGTATATTGTTATAAAAAATCGTTACTCGTGAGTACCCAGTACATAGTTTAATGTACATTCCGCAATAATATTAGTTCAAATTAATAGACGGCTAACCGCTCGTTTGCAGTAGCAAGTAGCAGTAGCAAATGCAAAGTATAGTATACTAACATAAAAAATCATAACAAAACTTGATTGATTTGATAAAATCACTTGGAAGACACAGATACATTATGATGATTTAACTCAAAGTTATTCAATCGCTACTCGTTTCATACCAACGTTCTCACAGCACCTTACGTGCCTAAAAGTTAATATCTCCAGACGCCCATTAATTCTCACATTCCTAACTTCTCGCAGTTTTTCAACTGAACAAATCACATATTTTATCAAGGTAACTAGCGGAGCAGATTTTTAGTATAAAGTTTCATTTATACCAGTATTTAGTCTCTTAAGTACGTGAAAGATAGATGTACGAATAGAAAGTTTCTTGGTAAGTTTTTTCATGTAAGAAGAGTAGCAAACGAGCATGCTAACCATATGATGTTAAGTAGTCGCGGCCCATACACATCCACGTATAACCACAAACACAATTGAAATCCTATCTGCGCTCGAAGGTAGAATATTGCTACTCCTGATTGGTGGTCTCCTCGCTTGGAAGAGTAGCCGGCGACCGTACTTCTCAAACAAAAGACCGGTGGATTACGAAAGCGGTGGATGTTTACTCCCGCTCGAAATGTTTGTTGTTTTACTATGGACATGTTAAAATAAAATAAACAAAATGTTTTAGGAGAACCGAAAGAAGAATATTCCAAGAATGCATTCCAAGTATCCAGTCAATTAAACCTGAACTCTCGATTGGATTTTAGGGAATTCCTCTCTCGGTTTTAGATTCAGTAAATGAATTAAGCCCGAAATTCCATGGCCGAGGACATGCTGCCTCTCCACATAAAGCGAACATAAATATGGCGCTCTATCGATAAGGCACAGCGCTTAGTATATTGTGAAGCGTGGAGTTTCTTTGTCTTAGGGAGAAAATCCTCTCAAATATTTCCGGTATCCTCGAAGAAATTTCAGACTAAGTGGCATTTCTACCCACTAAAAATTACCTACTTTTGTGCTTGAAGAGAACATCTGGATCTCGAAACGAACGAAACTGGTGTTCTAGCATAACGCCTTGATCAGGGATATCCCGGAGGAACTTTCCTGTCTCCTCTGGCACCGGTCTTTGCCTATTTCGATGTGTGACGTCTCAACTTGTTGTTTTTGATGTCCTTTCCGGTATCGCTACGTTGGAATGGCTCCAGCTCCCACTGTTATTACTCTCAAGCCCGAAAGACGCTTTATTCGCTTTTTTACGAAACGCAGGTAATATCTTAGTACTATCGGATCCTGAGCTACCGTAAGAGTGTTAAAACCTAATTATGAAGATAGGTACCTCCGATTTTATTTGACGATTCGTGACGCAGTGGTCACTATATCCGTCTGTTACGCAGGTTGCGGATTCGATTCATTGAAATCATACATTGAAAGAATGAATTTAGATTTTTAATTTGGGTCTGTTTGTATACAGGAAAAGGGTAATTCTAGTTTGGCTTCTAGTGTCACACTGATAAATCAGAATTATAGCTCAAGAGGTACCGTCGCCGTTATAGTCTACCGTTAAACTTCTCTTTTGTTGGTTGTTGTTCGAAAGTGCGAGTTCTGACTACAAGCAAGTAACTTAGTCTTCAATTATAGGAATGTATTCGCTCCCAAACATATTTTGGTTCTATTTCATATTGCATGTGGACAATCACGCTTTGCAGTGACCACTTAACACAGTTGATGTGCATACTCGCTTTCTACTCTAACATACAGAAATGAAATTGATTTTGTATATTGAAAATATTGTACTACATAACATACTATGAAAATATTCTACAGCGTATATATAGCAAAGGATAACAAAAGCATGTTGCCCACTGGTCTACTGATCCACTGCCCATAAATAGTGAGTAACTATCGTTTATTAAGAAATATTTTATATTAAGAAATGAATATTTTTATAGCAATTAAATAGCAAATGAGCATACTGACCACTGGTGTACTGATCCACTTTTTTATATTAAGTGCATTAGAAATATATCAAATAAAAATACAGGACACATACTACTAAGCATTTGATACACACTCACATGCCCTCATATAGATATATTATTTTGTTTATGCTCATACTGACGACGTCAATACATGCACACATAACTGTTGTAATGAATGTAGTAATGAATTTTAAAATGTCATAACGACAGAATGAGTGTTTCATTACAGTTTAATGTTCCCTTTCCTATAATTATGGGAGGATTTTTTTATTAATTTTTAATCTTTACAAATTAATGTACTATAGTCGAATTCAGTAGGGAGTAAAGTAGTTTTAATAAAATGTTAATAAATTCAAATTTTGCTTTATAGAAAAGCGTGTTAATCCAACAATTTTCCGCCGATCGAGCCCCCAAGCCACCGCCCTGTTGTCGGCACAGGACTATCCATATATTTCACGGGCGGTCTGCATTTAATAGCCCGGCGGTTCCCCGATAATTTTATTATTGGCGGATTTTTTAGAGTTCCGCAACAAAATGTTATACTTTGAAACCATTCCAGAAGAAGTTCCATAGACAAAAAAGTGTATTCTATAAATACAACTATTGTAGTTATGGCACAACTATTAATAGATGGTAGATTTGTTGGAACGATCGGGAAGTTCATAAGCCTTATCAACCGCCAGGAGGCATTTTTTTGTTTGGATATGTGCTGCCTATACAAAAGTCCTAAGTATCAGTAATACATCTACATATATACGACTTAAAGTAATTGATGTAATATTCCGTTTTATATATTAATTTTATACGATTAAATTCAGGTGTGACCACGATCCATGCAACTGATTCGAAATATCGGCAATTAAAACGCGTTAATCATGAAAACCCACTAAAGTAAAACTGCCTGTTTCAGCGACTTCGTCCGCGTTTATTTTCCATAATTCTAAAATCGTGCAACAATCTAGGTGTACATGCAGTGATTATATTTCGTCCAATTTACAAAAAAAACTTAAGTCATTACGCACTAAAACATTCCTTAGGAATCACTCTGCCTGTTGTCCAGCATTTTTTGAGTTTATCTTGAACAGACAAACACACAGACATAACAGAATCCTAAATTCATTCAGATGTCTGCCCGGCCGGGAATCGAACCTGGAACGATTGTTAGCTGCTTGAAAATACAGTAAATAAAAACCTACGGATTCGTCAAAATATCTGTCGCGAATCGATCTCAAAACCTATGCTGATTGACAATTTAATAAAAAAACCTACGGAATCCTTCAAGAATTTTTTTTGATCACTCTTGGACCTTTTTTTCTCATCTGCTGATGACGTCCTTGCCTTTATTGAAATAAAAATAATACCGCTAATAGTAAAAATCGCTTCGGGTGGTCTTTATTAACGACTTGGTGGTTTTTTGTGGTTAATTGGTGTGATTATTTATTGGTCGGGATCTCGGTAAATATGCCTTAATGGCTAACGAAAAATTCTCTTTGCTGTAGAGTTCGAAACTCCATTCATAAATTGAAGAATTCAAATTCAAATAATTTCTTGTAAAGTATTTACCTGCCTGCTTAGTGAATGAGAAAGCTATGTCTAAATTTTTAAATAATCATTCTATTTATTTTGGAGAGTCCATAATAGTCATGGATAAGTTGAAGAAGTCAAATTCAAATATTTTATTTCATTCTAAGCTATTTACATACATTTAGTGAATGTCTAAGTTGTCCCGTAATAGTTAAAGAATAAATCTTTGCGGTAGAGAGTCAAACCTTTATTAATAAATTGAAAAATTCAAATTAAAAATATTTCATTTCATTGCAAGGTATTATTTAACATATATTTAGTGAATATCAAAATATATCATAATGGTTAAAGAAGAATTCTCTATTGTGTAGAGAGTCAAAAGCAATCAAAAATAAGTTGAAGAATTAAAATTAAAATATTTTATTTCATTGTAAGAAATTTATATTCTTGAACTTAGTATGTTATTTTATGTCCTTTCTTTGTTGGTTTCCAAGTTATTTCTGAATACCATTCTATTACTTTCCCTTCTTTTTTATATTTTTCGCGTAATGCCAGTATTAATGAGGTAAATATAAAATAACAAGGGCAATGAGAATCTCGTTAACAAAATTGACAAATGACTTATGTACCTAAATCGTACACCTTACACACGTTAGTCCTATTGGAGGATTAATATTGAGGTCCGGTAGCGATCACTTATCATCCGATGATATGCAGGCTGGCTTACTACTCATTTAATATATAAATATGTCTCTACATTAGCCTAAAGAAAAGGCTGGTGGAAAGCAGTTACCGTCGCTTATGGATACATGCAACACCAGACGATCGACAGCGTCGTTGGCTTTCCAGGAGAACTTATTCCGCCTTTTCTGAAGAGCCGAATGGCATAGCATTCAGGAATTTAACTCAGAAGGTAGATGGCTATAGGGGGTAGTAAGCTCACATTTTCCATAGTTGATCGATACTTTGCGGAAATCCATGTTATTAAGTTGCTGTTAAAACTACTTTAGTAATTATTAAGTTTAACTACTTACTATTAAGTTAAACTACTAAAGTCGTTTTAACAATAACTTAATACTAACACTTGCCATCAGGTAACCCATCAGTTTTATCACTAGGTTTAAAACATAAAAAGAAAACATGGTTATAATATATTACATAAGAAAAACATATTATGTTCACGATGTATCAACATGTCTCTGTAAGAAATGTATTCAAATTTTACATCATCATTAATTTCCAATACTTACAAAATTTCATAATCAACAGTGAATAAATAATAGAGGTTTGTAGACAAACCTTTTAAATGTCGAGACGTCTGAACATTTTCATATCTAAATGTATTTAGAAACATTTAGCATTTATCGTGATAAAACGTCGTGCTGTCGCCTATCGAATTTCATTTAAAATAAGTGCCGATAAACGAGTCGTGGGAAAGTAACGTAACAAGAAAACATACCATGACTACATTTTAAATTAACAAACATCACTTTATTAAACTTCATGAAGTCCCTATTTCTATACATAATTGTAACTATCAAACAAATTGTGTAACATTACCGTCATACAAAATTCATCCTTATTTCTACTGCAATATGAACCACTATGAATACTTTTTTTTGCAATTTATTGCAGCGGTTACAAATTTAAGTTATAATTCTTATTTCTGTATCATAGAAGATATTGTGGCTGTTACAGAAATAGAATTGAAAGCAAACAATAAATTTGTCGAAGTTGTTAACGATAGGGTCAAAACGTTGTGTGGGTTAGCAGGCACAATAAAATAAAACGGTTCAACGGATAGATCCGAACAATGGTGGGGTTCAAATCGATTAGTAGCGTGATAATGGTCTTACTCTGTGGTAACCATGTCTATGATCAGCTAGTAGGAATAGCATGCTCAATATTATGCTATTCCTGCTGGCTTATTAAAGACTTGGTTATCACATAGATAAAATAATACACACAAATAAAATAATAATATCATCGCGAGATTTATACATTTTATTATGAACCGGCTACTCCCGATTAAGGATTTTTCATTTTTGATTGCCGATATTTAAAACCAGTTGCTTGGCTCATGATTACGCCTAAACTTGGTGATTGTTAATCGGGAGTACACGGTACTTAGTAAAACATACTCAATATCCAGGAAAGACATTCTGTTACAATATTGTAAAGTGCAAAGTGCGCTTTCTTGTTCGTCTACCGCAAGCTTGATCCCAACCTTCGAAAATAACGCATGCCGCTAGCGCACGCTGACACGTTTCTGGTCGATTTTCTTGCAACATTTCATGCATTTAAAATAAGTGCATATATAATATTTTTAATTCATTAAGATTGTAAATAAATTAAAATTTGCTGTTTTTATACACACGTTAAAATCTAAATTTAGGTCCCATACATATATGTAAAGACAAAATTTCACTTATGTACTAAGTTCTAATGTATACATAAATAAAATCGATATTGCTGTATATTAGCAGAATATCACGGATATAATCTTCCTGTATTCGATGGTATTAAAACAAATCATCGCTAGTCCACCAGGAAACTAAACGTCAATTTCAGCTGTAATGGAAATAGATTTTCAATGTGACATTCGAAATCCACTAACAGATTCACAAGCGGCGTTCTTGTTGTTTATGACAAGAATTTCCTGTTGGATATTTCACATTACGGGAGCCGAATTCAATGGAGTATTGGTTTCGATTCATAAAACAATGAGCGATTTAATGCTAGTAATCAAAATAATACTTTCTAAACTTCAGTAGTTTTTTAATAATGATTTAACGTAAATATAAATAAATATTAAAATGCAAATATGTTGTAAATAAAAAAAAATACGCAAAGTCCGGCCTAGACATCCATGTACAACCACAAACGACGAAACGAAACGACCAAAATCCTATCTGAGCTCGAACGTAGATACGTTGCTACTCCTGGGGACTAAGATGATCGCCTCGCTTCAAAGTGTAGTCGGCAACTGTAACTCTCCAACCGAAACACAAGTAATGTTATACAGCGGATTATAAGCGCGGCGGTGGCAACTCTCCGGTCGAACTATAGTTCTCCCACCTTTAAATTTTCAATTCTACAAAATTTTGCCAATGCAATTCAAATATGGACACCCTAACCCCACAAAGCAGATCACTTGCATCGATCAACATAAGCCCCTTACGTGTAATGAGCTAGAGATTACTTTGCTGTTTTTTACACAGCCACGTGGTGTATCGACTTAATTTTCCAAGTAGTAATTAAAAATAGTCACTTGCAGTTATATTACTTTGTTATGTGTGTACGTGATTTTTATTCATTTGTGTTCCATTGCTGGATATGTTCTAATAATTGGAATAAGGCTCGATCCTCAGCTATGCTGCTCAAATGCAGGTTTGTGAATTTACGAGCTACTGGTCCATTAACCTGTTAATTATCCATGTTTCTTCTTCAACCCACAATAATATTAAAATTTTTGAATTTAGAATAGAATACAGTTTTGTAAAAAGTTACTAATAAATATTTGAAATTTATTTGTCTTCTTATTGCCACTAATGTGTTAGTAAATTAAATTAATTTAATTTACTTTTCTTAATTTATCATAAAGAAATTTTCTTCTTTATTACAATTATTATTAGAATTATGTAGTATAGGTATAAATAGAATGTAAATTGTAAGTTTTGCTTGCCTTGACAGGTCACTTGGCGGACTAATAAAAATCTACAATGTTACATATTTTTATTGTACCCATTTTCAAGGAAATAAAATAATTTGATTTGTTGCCGGGAAACACTTTTAATTCTATTGCCATCAAATGTTATATAAAACTAAACAGCTCCAATGTTTTTATTTATTTTTTATCAATATTGAATAATCCAGATATCTGAAAAATATTCAACGAATCTAAACAGAAAAACAATTTAATCTCAAAGACATGACAAACTGAATACAATACAAATATGGAAACCAATAAATCTCTTCTATACCAAATGGTCGTGAATCAATCCAAAACATTGTGACAGAGCTACACGATTTTAATTTAGAGCCGGCAGTCAATAAAATCACATACACAAATCGGAACACAAAGCTCGGAAATAAATCATTCATAACATTCAACACTTGCGATGAAACGATTGAAAAAAAGTACGGCCATTGAATCGTTAACAATGAAATTTGCTATAAAAAGATTGAAGAGACGGCCTGCTAGCTATAAGCGGAGCGATTTTTATTCAATTTTAATTTTAATTTTAATTTTGTTTGACAACTTTTTACTATTACATATAGTAATATGTAATATAACGGATACTCGCGATTAATGCTTTTTAATTGCCGATATTTCGAAACAGTTGTATTGCTCGTGGTCACGGTTAACTTGCAGTGGTGAGGGGAAACTGTTTGTTTTATATTCCGTGATTATATTGGTTTAAAATCATAATCTACGACATGAAATTGACTTAGAGCCGATTTTTTACACATTTACTGATAAATTTTATTTTATCATTTTAAATTCTCAACGAAACCTTTAAATATTGTACGTTAACATATGAAAAAACTATTTATATTCGTAAATTCTATAAATTTCATAAGAATGCCAGGTACATTTTATTCCTTCACTAACAATTCATTCAGTTCATTTAGTGACAATTCATTCGGCTTATTCAGTTAGGATTCATTTAGCCCATTCTTACAATTCATTCAATTCATTGTGCTACAATTCATTCAACTCATTCAACTACAATTCATTCAGTAATACACTAAACACAATTCATTCAGTTACAATGTCTAAATTACGGCAACATTAATACAGGTTGTTAAAAAGTAGAAAGAATTTGCAATAGTATCACAAGACATTTACAAGAGGCCGCGGAAAACTTGATTTATTAGACCTCGAAGACTTTATGATATACGCAACATAATGTATGAAGGAGCACAGATCTATAACATGTTATCAAATGAAATTAAAAATAAAAATCTTTACCTTTAAACAGCACCTAAAACAATTTATCAGCAACCAAAAGTAACTGGCCGGCAAATATAATATGGTTCTCATTATATTTTAAAGTTGTTGTACATTTCTTGTGTAAGTGAATTTGATGTAATTCTTTTGAGAAATAAAGTCCTCTATTACCCTAATAATGTAACAGCCGCATTTGAAATGGTTGTTGCAACAATAACCGAAGTAAGAAACAAGCAACGAGAAGTAACGATAACCGCTTATCCCTTGCCCCGACCAACAAGAATTGCTGCAACAAAGCCCTTAGTTTATTCGCTAAAAATAATAACAAACTGTAGAACAATAATACTTGTCCTTTGTTTTATAATGCACATTGTATGGCACTGGAATAAGGATGTTTCACTTACCATAAAGGTCTTGTTATAGTATAAACGAGAAACTATATAGTCTTAAGATGTTGCTTATTGCCTTAACGAAAGTATTCACCAATAGAAGGTGTTTGACGACTTTGCTAAAGTTAACAATAATGCAGACATCTGTAACCAGCTTCATATATAACAGTCCCACTAAAAGTGAATCACAAATCCTTAAATACTTTTTAGGATTATGATGGTTTTCTTCTATTAACCGGGACCCACTTTTTACGAAATATCGGAAATTTAAAAATCGTAAATCACCAGTACCCTTTACGTAGCATATTGTATAAATTCCGCAATAATATTACTTTCAAAACATAGGAACCCTTCTTATTGAAACTCAAGAAATGATTCACGTTACAAAAAGTTGTAGCGTTCGCTTTGGTTTAGTTTTTATTTTATTTAAAAAACGCGTAATATATATTTTTGCTTATAATTTAACGTCTGTAGTAAACAAGTTCATAGTGAGACCTGTCGGTAAGGATTCTCCACTCACCTTAAAATAAATTCAGACATTATCAAACCGTTTCATTCATCTCTTGCTCTATATTTCGTCTCAGTTCTCATTTTTCTTTTTTCATTTAAAATTTTGCTACTCATAATTATGGAGCTCATATTAAATAAAGATTTATTAAGAATTTCCGTATTTTTTTGTTTTGGTACTTCGTTAATTCAAGTTTGCCGTATGCCGTATTCGCAGTTTCAGCTTGAATTACAACATAAATTCTCTGTTGGACGTAAGTCTCTGTCGTAAATATTTCATAGTTTATCTTTTTAGACATATATAAGAAGAGTTAGCGTGTTAATATTGTATGACTATAGCGAACGGAATATATTTTTTAAACATTACTTATTGATTGCGTAAAGTAAAAACCTTACTTAATCAATGAATAAAATCTACAAAGTTCACGTACGTACGATTTTCTCAATTTTGATATTTCCGTAATACATCGTTTTGGTCTTCATAAATATTTGAGGTAAACATTTCGTTATAATTACAAGTATCACCACTTAGCTTAAAACCATATTAAATAGCAATGCTGCGCAAACAACAAACAAACTTTATGCAAACCTTAAGATATTTGGAAATCTCGACACGTTGGAGTACTTTCGCGAACAAATAACGAAAATTAGCGACAAGACTTTTATGCTTTACAAACAGCTCGTAACACCAAAAACATGAAACTATTTAACGTTTAACTTTCGAAAAGTATTTGCTGTGAAAACACAAGTTCGAGTCTCGAATGACGAATAAATAAAACTGGTTCAAGAAACGTGCCTTGAGGAACTCTTTAGGAAATGTAATGCATAAGACGAGGACTCGCTTCGTTGCTCCTGCACTCTTTATTGCTTGCTGATATTAGAACAGTAAAAGTAGGCAGACAATTATTCGTAACATCAAAATTAGCATATTTGCAAACGATCTACACGCGATCTTACCATTGCTTTGCAACGATTCTTTGAAGGCGGAAGCCCATTACCGTTTTTGCTAATTTAAATGCTCCTGTTATCTGAAGCTGGGGCGCAATGTATGTGTTGCAAGTTTGTTCGTTTGTTAATTGAGAAGGAACTGATGGAAGCGGAATATGGGATTGTAGGCATCTGCATTAGGTGTTATCGAACCCTTATCTGCCGGTTGTGTACGCTCGGGCAAGCGCATTCGCTAATCACTGCATCGTTTCTCCCTATAGATTGGTAGAAGATAATAACATGAGGGCCTTATATCCGGATTGTAGGGACCCAATAGAGATTAGGAGCAATTTGCCGAGCGTTGCCAAAATAAGATATCTCGTGATTGAAGGGGAGGATTCGGAAATTATGGTCTACATGAGGCCTGCTGACTCATAATATCTTTCAATCTTTATTATTCTAGTTCAATCCGTCAATCGATTTTTATTAAATGAATTTTGTGTTACTGACAAATCGATCCTTACTCAGCAGTTATCGATACTTTTAATTCATTTTTGATTTATCGTTTACTTATTTTTAACTCGTAATTTTATCAAAAGAGAAAAGGTGAATACTGTAATATAAGTAATATTAGAGTTGTCAATAAATCGAATTTTCTTGTTCGAAGGTTGTATACTTTTACGTAATACGGATTCAAATATCGCCAATAACATGAAGCGCGTATCTTCAAAGGAATGGCAAACAAGGTTCATCCTCGCCGTCATTACGTAGGCACTTTTTGTTTTGCCCGTCCGCATTATACAAGTATCGCAGGATTGGTTCGGATTCGAGTTAGGTCGAGTTTTATGCACAATACATGTGACCTTACAATCATACTGGTTATGTAACTGTTATATGCACACTGTTGGCTTTACTGATTGTTCGGAACTGAATAAAACAATGCAACACAAAGAGATGAAACAAAACTTCTTTCTTTTGTCAAATCAATGATTTGGGATGAGTCGTCTTTGTAATTTTTATTTCTCTCTTTGAGACTTTATTTATTCTACAATCTGTGATAAACATAATTCAAGATTTAAGTTGAGATTTCCTTTCGTATTTTTTATATGAGAGGCAGTTATAATAAGAGTAATTATATTACTTAGATACTCACATTACCGTTTCGGTAAATTTTTGGTCCGCGTTGCAAAATTTTGTCACAATCCGATAAATTGACGTGAACAGTGTGCGTAGGTTGACGAGAAAAGGACTGATGACCTTACAATCAACTTGAACATGCGAGGGTTATCGCGCCATAAGCCAGGGTTTGAGGCTCCACGTCACTCCGCGGACTTATCTTGACGAACATTTACATGGAAATCCGTAGGAGTCGGTACCGTTAGACCTCTGTCCTTTATCGAATGACAAGTAGATACTCGTGTAATGTTGTATAAGACAGCATTCAGTGAATGGAATATTTTAATTGGTGAACTTATTCATAAAAAGACAGATAAATATATTTTTAAGTGATATTGAATAGTACTTTTTTCATGTGAGGAGATAAACAAGCAAATAGGCCCCCTGATTTTTATTATTTTAAGTAGTACAATCTGACCTGAAGTTCTATCTGAGCTCGTACTTAGATGCGTTGCTATTCCTAAGGACTAAAATAGTCACCTCACTTTAAAGTGAAGCTGCCAACCGCACCCTTCCAAACGAAATACAAGATTTACTTTACGGTGGATCGTTAGGGCTGCGGTGGGACATCCCCAATGTAAGTATAATTCTAACGCTACTATCTATCCTATTGAAAATATGGATCGTTTTACATACTTTTCTGCTTCGCACAACAACAAAACAGAATTTCTATTTTGTAATAATAGAAGTTAGGCTGCATTTTATGATGACGCAGATCCCCTTTCCTTGTTTACTTTACTCGATTCAATCTTAGTTCTTAGAAATATCGGCACATCTGTGATTGAATCTTTTAGGACTCTTAATTTACATAGTTACAGATTTCATCGAATCTTTTCGCAATCTTAATTTAATTGATTACAGATTTAGGAGCAGTAACGATTCCTTAAAACAAGGTGGACTGTACATACAACTTTTATTACCTAAAGACACAAGAAGTTATTCATCAATATCAATCATAACACTGTCTGTCCAGAAAATATCGCGCAAATGAAATTTATGAAATACTTGTGCACCACAAAGCTCAATGTAACTCCAAGTAGTGCATCTATTAAAATTATTGCGATGCCAAAAGATATTAGAATTTCAAACAGGGAGAAACACTAACAATGTAGCGAAAGCATGCTAGCAAAACTTTGCTATGAAATATGCAGATAGTTTTGAAGCGGAGAAAAAACAGGAAACGTTGGAAAGTTCGTGAGATAGTCAAGAGCGGGAATTTGTTCCAATGTTAATGTTACCACTCCCGGTAATAAGTCTGGACTCCCGGTTTTCATGTATTTTGCTTATCTTGTTTTCCAGCCCTTACGGCGCTTCATATTGCTTTTTTCAGCCAACCAATAAACTAATAAATTTGTACTTTATAAACTAGTAATTACGTACAATTATCTCCCACATACAGATCTTTGTTGATACACTCCTCTTGCAATTGAATATTTTTTTATCCAGTTTAAGTCGCTTCAGGTGATTTATTTTAATTATATCTACGTGATATAAGTTATACGAGTTTGCTCATTTTATCTATCTGCATTTACTTTTAAAATTACTGCTATACTTGACTTTTATACTTCTGATAATAAAGTTACTCATTAATTCCGTATTTAATGTGTGGAATAAATGTGTTTTTAAGTCATAAAGGTAAGTAGGAAAAATAATAAATTGCTAAGTAGGTATAGGAACAAATGGAAACACTGTTGAATTGTTTATAACTTATTGAACATTATAAACAGCAGTTTGTCATGTAACAGAAAAAATGAATTAATACACATCAGAAATTATGTAATATTTTTGTTGGATTTTTGCCACTTTTTTCAAAAACGTGTCTCGTAATATAAATGTCGTTAGTTTAAAATTCACTTGTATGAAATGTCTTAAAACTGATCATAATAAAACTTAATATAAACAATCTAAAGGGAGTCCTAGGTAATATGATGCCAAAAACGCTGGGCGTATTCCGCGCATTGATACAGAAAAAAATATATGTATATGATTATGTTGTATCGTGTCTTCATTTTATTTTTAATAAGTTTGGCCTCAAAACCATCAAGTGTACCATATATCGGTTCAAAATTAATTGATTTGATAAGCAGGTATGTTTAAATATCATTTTAAATAACACATTCAATGAAACTATCATATTTCTTACTTTGACTATTTCTTTTAAATACCGAATATACTAATACTTTATACTACATACTTCTAGCATTAGTAATATACTACTAGAAATATGTATACATCTCTAAAGATAGGCATACTAAAATTGTTACCGAAGCATATCTAACTATCGCCTACAATAGCTGTTCACGATTATGTTAACACTATTGTGACTTTTAAAGCAACCAGATACAACTATTCAAGATATTGTCATTTTCACTCTCCTAGTGCCTCAAGTATTTACTACAACTACGGCTAAAGTAAGAAAATGGTTGTATCTATTGAATACATCATTGTATCCAACTATTTATTCGACACATACCATTTAAGGAATTGTCAAATTACTTAGAATATAAACAGGATGTAGTTTCACTCAACATTTAAACTTAAGAGCCAGTAGGCCAGTATTGATTCTTTTTTTATTTTAAACTTAGAGATCTGAGCATTAAGATTCAAATTCGTTTGAGTTCGCGTCAATTATGCGACATTCAATTTGTTCGTACATGCCTAGAGAATGTAATCGTTAAGGTGATCATAAAATAGGTTTTATGTCAGCAATTTACTATAATGTTATGTGAATTAAAATAAATACAGTAAAATGTATAAATCGGAACCCGTCTTTGCGTTAATGACTGAAATTCCTTTCCATAACACTTTATGGTAAAAGTGCTGAAGTTCTCGGAAATATTATATTATTGCTAATTGCGTAAATTATTACTACATTTCTGGTTTTATCTTCGTTTCTTGATAGACTTTATAAGCGATGGCCGTGTGCCCCGTACACTTTTATATTTAATACTAGCGATCCGGCCCAGCTTTACTCTGGTAATAAAGTAAGCTAACGAAAAAAAAAAACGAATAGAAACATCTATGTATTTCGAACGACGACTAAATGATTATATTTAATTTAACTATTTAATTTCTCACCCAATTTAGAAAAAAACTTTAGGTATCATGCACCAAAATCTTCTTCAGCTACCACTCTAACTGTTGTTGAAAACTGTAAGAAAAGCCGTCCAGTTCTTTTTGACTGTATCACGAACAGACAGACAGACGCGACACTGGATTTTGTTTTATAATATTTAAAGACTAAATGCCGACTGCGACTTCATTCACATGATCTTATATTTTCGAGTTTTTTCAGATTTTGTAACAGTAAAGAGAACTTATATACTCACAATGTTCTATTGGCATACCCTTTTTATTAATAGCCTAAATTTAAATAAAATAAATATTAAGTGTTAAGTGTAACCTATAACCTATAATACATTAGTGAAGAAATTAGGTAAACCGTTTCTGGCATTGGAGTGCCACGAATACACAGAGAAATTTGCTCAAACACCCAGACTCGGAACAGAAATCAAAATTCAATAATTCCGACAAATTTTAACGACTGTCTTCTATTGTTAACAACTGTGAGGCCGATTGTTTTATATACATTCCGAAGCACAGAATCACGGATTAAATTTTGCCCTTTGCGGACACCCATCCAATTCTTGGCCGCGCTCGACGTTGCTTAGCTTTTTGATTGTTTACGATCTATAAAAGCTGAAGGGCTATATTCGCTTTAATCTTATCATTACATGCAATATTTCTTAGTCAGGACTATCTGGCAGGATGTGACTAAGTGTGCCGGCGCATCCATCAACCACTTCTTATCGTGTCGTACTTGGCCTTGAAGCAATTCTGCAATTTAACACATTAGCCGTCACTTGCGGAATTGCTCTAAATTATTATTTAAGTACCTTAGAATCTCTTCGTTCTTTTAGTACACGAGACGTGCAAATTTCGTTAGTCATTTGTTTTCAGATGAGAAGTTGTCAAATGCTTCCGAAAAATGTATCGAGAAGTCTTGTCAACATTAGCTGCCATTCCGTGAGTCGAATAAGTAGCTAGTTTAGATTTTTTTACGGCTATATATATATATAGCTATAGCCGTAAAAAATCTGAACTAACTAAGCCGGCACTGAAACGCAAAAATTGATTCACGAACGTATAATGACGGAAATAAAAAGAAATTAATATTTTGAAAAAATATCTTTAATCTTACACAACTCTTTATTTACTCAGAGATGTCACGTTGAAAGAAAGGGAATAAGTCTCGATTTTCAAAAATAAATCTAATCCGACAACTTTCACCTATTTTGTTATTTTGAAGATTATGGAATAAGTCTGAGTACCAAGTAAAGATTAATTCGTCAAACATCTTGCGTTGTCAACTTCAAATGAAAGTAATGTAATTAACATAATCCCTTGATAACAAATCAACAGGTCGGCTTACACGTCTCGCAGCTTGCTTTAAAGTTAACCTTTCCGATATAGGTTACTTAACATTTAAATTGATAACTTTCGAAACATCATGTTTGAATAATTAATCAATGCGAGTCGCGGTTGATGTGAGAATAAAAAAATACTTACTATTTTTAACCGACTTCAGACATTGAAGAATTTATCAATTGAATTGATTTTCTATCTGTGACCGCAAAATTATGTCATTTAACAATCCCTAACCTGGACATAAACTTGCGCACTCTGGACAAAAGACAAAAATCTCAAGACGGTCCAGATTTATGTCCTAATCATTTGAGATATGCATAAATTGTTTTACAAACTTGCTTTTTACAACTATGCTGTCCATGTATATTATAGATAATTATGTGGAAGAATTTATTTAAGATTTGAAACTAATATCATTGCGAAATATATACATTCATATTATATATTATATAACGGGTACTCAAGATTAAGGTTTTTAATTGCCGATATTAAATCGTAACCACGAGCCATGCAACAGGTTCGAAATCTCGGCAATTAAAAAGCGTTAATCGTGAGTGTCCGTTATGTAATAAAATATGAAAAGGATTATTTGTTTCAATTCGGTTATAATTTGTATAAACACGCACGTCACTTATCGTAGGATAAATTTACAAGGCAGAAACTTTGAGTCCACTCAATAATTTCCTAACGTTTTACTGCGATCGCATAAATGTTGTAGTGCATTCAGGACAAATTAACGGTTATACTTTAACTTTTATATAAAGATGTCAACCAATAATTACTGATCCAATACACGAGAACATTTCATAACAAACGGGTCACTCAAGCTCTTCAAGACAAATGATAAGTGACGTGACGGAATTAGCTTGACGAGTTATTTAGAGTTCAAGCAATTGTTAATTTCCTTCAATGAGCTAATGGGCTAAATCCTCTTGTGTTTTGTAATTGGTTGATTGAGCCCCGGTGGCGCGGTGAAAGCATGTCAGTGTACTTGAAGAATCAATTTGGAATAGACAATCATGTTGTTTAAAACAATTCATAAATATGTGTATATGTACTTATGTTATACATACATTTGATTTTGTTAAGTTTTTAGTTTGTCGGTTAAGCTCATAGCCAAATGCCTAGTAAATAATTATTACTATTTCCTCATATTCGTCTACCTACTCGTATCTGTCTGTCCTTCCGTTCGTCCGCCCATCTGTATGTCTTGCCTGTCCATCTTTATGTCTGTCTTTCTGTCCGTCTGTTTATCTGTCTGTACATCCATCGGTCCACGTGACACATCCATTGCATTTGATGATTATTAGCAATGCATGGATGCAATTCATCTTTGCAAGTCGTCATCGATGGCAGTCGTATTTTCCACATCCATGTTGTAATTACGAAAAGTAAACTAATTAGCTGTTTTTTAAATATACCATTCAATTGTATACCCATTTAAATAGTAATGAGCGAATTATAACAGAATCTGTCTGAAAATTAAAACAGGTGTCGAAAAAATAGATTTAATGTGATGCGTAACATAAGAAATGTCTGGCGCATATAAAATAACAGCCGTTAAATCAATTTCACTGACCTTACAACTTTGATTCAAGTGTCTCTATTGCTCGTTGTAGCGCGGTAGATTAATAAGTGACCAGGCAATTGTCACTACATGCGTGTAAATGCCGTAAAATACAATAATAATGTCGTTTAGCCTTTCTGGCACGTGGACGATTAAATTGGCATATCAGAAGAAGTTAAAAATATAATTTATTAATTAAGTTGGGTTAAATGTCATTTATTGATTACGTTTTGGAATAAATTTCTGGAATAGATTTTAAATTAATATTATCGTAGAATTTATACATTTTTATTATAAACCGAGTACTCACGACTAACGATTTTTGATTGCCGATATTTCGAACCAGTTGCATGGCTCGTTCTCACAACGAAACGTTTCGCGATGACCACTGGCAATACTAGTAATACACGAGCAATACTATTAATACTAAGGTACGAAATATGCGCAATCGAAACTGAAGGATTTTTAAAGCGATTTCTAAAATATATTTATATGTTTCAAAATTATCATCTAAATCCAACAAAATGGTTGATTTCTCATTAGCTTTTGTCTCAAATTAAGTTTAACATAAATCGTCCAATGAAGTCGGATCATTACAGCTTACTTTACAAATCTCACAGAAATAATACGAACCATTTAAAGTTCTGCCGTCTCATTACCAAAAGCGGGGCTTACTCCGGAAACCAGTCCTATTTCGTTCAGGAATTCCTTTTATCTTGCTTATTGGGGCTTTTACGATCTTTTTAGGGTGCCGATAATACCCCCAGCTCTGGTTCTTCATTAGCTGATACATTCGTATCATTAACGCTTCCAGAGGTCACTTTTACACGTACACTCGTAATCCAAAGTAATTTAAAACTGTGTTCTTTATTACATACTAGCAACCCGGTACAGCTTCACTCGGGTAATAGAGTTTATAAATATTTACTTGCATTATTTTTCTTTCATACACGCATCCAGTCATTACCTAGTTGCAAAATCTAATGATTAGAAACATCTATTTCGAACGACGACTGAATTACTATATTGAATTTAACTATTTAATTCATCGCCAGAATTTACAAAAAAAAAATTAAGTTATCATACACCAAAACTTTCCTAAACAATAACTCTATCTGTTATTGATAACTATGAGAAAATGCGTCCAATACCTTTTAAGTTTTTCATGAACAGACAGACAGACGACAGGGATTTTGTTTTATAATATTTAGAGATAATTGACTTGTAGTTTTTGATTATAGTATATTTAGGCGACACTATGTTACTCGTAGTTAGATGGTAAGACAAATAAGAAGGTCAGAGTTGAAATAAGATGCACTTGCATTTGAAATTTTAATCAGTTGGTATAACGGAAAGGAAATTAATATTGAC
>DWON01001431.1:0-24479 GCA_018251015.1 Phocides pigmalion okeechobee
TGAGATTGGACGTGGTTGTCCATGGGCTGCAGTGACCATTTAACATCAGGTGACCTGCATGCCCGTTTCTTACTCTTCCACAATAAAAATAATAATAATAATAAGCTGGGCATATACTAAAGATACAAGAGCTACAATTATGCAACAAATAATGGCATTAAAAAGATTTCATTAAGAATATAAATAAAAATGGCAAAAATGAGCCCGCTGAGTTTTTTGCTGGCTCTTATAAGTGGTGATCGCGTTCCATATCGGCAATAGGTAAAAAATTAAAACTATCAATTTGTAAGCTCTCCCGTAGTTCTGTATCCCTATCACTATATAAGAATGAAACCTTATCCGTCTATTTGTCTGTTCATATTTATTACGTGTGAAAACTACTAATCTAATCTATGTAAAAAATTACACTGAGTACAAGACAAATCTGATTTCATTTCAGGAATATTATCATACTATATTACCTTACAAACGAGGTGAGAATGATTAAAATTAATTATAGACGAAATAACAGTATTTAAAGTAATATTTTTCCAATTACGGATTACTAACATACTAATTTAGATTACGCTTCTAACTTTTTGTTTCGTGTTCAATATTGCGAGATAACGTTATTATAAAATAAAAGAATTTAATTTTGAACAGAACTGAATTAGAAGAACATTACTGAGTAGTGATAGGGCTCTAAGTGAGCGAGTCCGGCTCGCACTTAGCCGGTTATTTAAAGCCAAGCGCATCTTCCGGCTTGATCTGTTCCCGGCAACAGATGACATTATCCGTTTTATCTCCAGACGCACTAGACGAATTTAAATTGAATCAATACGACGACTTTGTCATCTTGACACGCATATCCTTTCCCGGTTTATTAAGTTGGATTTGTTTATTGATCCTTTTATGTAATTGGTAGTAAGTTTGTTTCTCATATTATCAACATTCGCCATAACCCAAAAGAGTATCTTCGCTCTGAGTCTTAGCAACGAATTAAGTACCTCTGATAGGAATTCAGTCCACTCATCATCATTGCCCACCATGCTCACTCTGAATTGATCTTCCTCGGTTTTTTTTTTTTAATATTTACGTCTAATTTCATTAATTGTGATAATAATACATCAAGAGTCCATTAGGTATAACTATGAAAAAACTCTATTATTTTCATGAATTTCATTCCGTAATCGGCTTTCTTATCAACAAGTAGTCACCGTCCTTGAAACCAATTTAATAACCTAAAGTCGAGAACAGGTGCAACTCTAATATTGACGATTAAGATGGTCATCTTTCATCGGACAACAATTGTTTTTTAAAAGTGCTAAAAATGGATATAACGTCAGTCGAATCGTATCTTAAGGATCCATAATAAAGATTAATACCTTTCTTTTTAATAAAAATCTAATCAGCAATAAATGTAATGAGTGTTAGAGCACTTGTCTCTGATTGCTCATGCCTTCACAGTACCAATTACTTCCCTATAGGTTTTTTATTTGTCTTTCATCTCTCTGCAAATTGCACTTCTCATCTCGATGGTGGTCCCTCTCACTGTCATTAAAGCTCCCTCAGGACGTGGGGTGCATACACACAGCGCGATCCGCGTTTATATTTCACCAGATTCCGCCGGAATTTCATTTCCGGGAACATAATTTGTGGTCACCCATATTGATGGCTCAAACTGCATTCGATAATTAATTGATAACCCCATTTATTTAGACCACAGCATTAAATTATTGGGCACTTGTTGTGAGTTAATGAACATTAATTCGCGTGTATACCCACAGGGCCTTATCAACAATAATAATAAATGAAGAGCCTACTCAAAAAAGTAAAATGGGTAGCCCAAATAATTTTCATTGACTAAATATTCCGATACGAACAGCATAATTCATTCGAGTAATTGATATATCAAATGAAATTAATATTTAGATGTTTACAAACTACGTAGTTGGAAACTTTTTACCCACTCCACCTACCCGTGGTTGAATATTCCACTTAAGCGATCATTTCACTTCTATTTACATTCGAACGGGCCTGAGATATCGGCAATTGAAAATTTCAATTTAGTTATGAGGTGGCTAGTGGTCGGCGCACTGTGAAACATGGTCAGACAATTTTATTATTACAGCTCTCAATTCTGAATAGATAAAGCGTTGCGAGCCAGGCCTTCTGGGCACGAGACCGGTACCGAACAGCTGGCCGGCTGCCAACTACCTACAACCCACCGGCACAGTACGCGCTGCTCACAAATCGACGTCGGCCCCCAACCAACAACGCTACAAATTTAACCCTAAACCGTACTCAGGAAAGCCCAAATTTAAAAACAATCGAAAACAGAAAACGTTTTGAATTCAAATATGTCGCTGACGCTATTGTGCTTCCAATATTCTATATCAATAAAGTTGAATGTCTTGCATAGCGAAATAAGCCCGCAACTCCAGATTTGGGGAATATCACCTTATAATAACTATGCAGGTGTACCCAGTGTTTGAACCTTATGTTGTCAGCGTACCAACACGGGAGCTGTTTATATTTATTTTACGTCATGTTTACCGTTTAGGTGGAGCGAGGTTTTCCTTCTTAATGCCTGCATTTTATTCTGATTAAATTCGTCGAGATGAAAACTCGCTTTACAATCATAACACTTTGGAAAATAGAGATGGTAACACGAAAATGACGCCTCAAAATGTTCAACATTCATTAGACTAATTGGCAATTTTAGCACTTGAATGGTTCCGTTCGTGAGAATCTAAATGCGATAAAATTGGAGACTGGATTTTATGTCAAGGCATTTGAGGCTTAATGTTTCCTTAAATTAAATAAAGAAGTTTTCTGCACCCATAGTATCACTCAGTGTACAAAAATACACAAAGTACTCATGCATAGACCATTCAGATGTCTAAATGCATAATTTCAATACCTTTAGAATGGAATACAGAATTTAGACTACAGATCGGCATGTTGACAATTGTGTCGTAGATCGTTTTAAAAATAATAATAATAATTCGTGTTTTAAATAGTTTTAATGCTTATTATTAAAATATAAAGAAAAATATTTAATATTTTTATTTTAGTAAATTTTTGCTATGTCAGTCTTTTTAAGCAAATTTCTAAATATATCCTGTATATTTTTTAAATATGGCAACACATTTAAAAAAAAGCTTGATGTTTACATAAGAAAAGTTAATCTTAGTCAAACACAAGAAAATACATACGACATTTTAAATCAGTGGCGTTTTATTGCAAGGAAACCATCTGCCGTGTAAAGTATTTCCTCCGTTCTAATTACGCTTCTCAACAAAGGTTCCTTTAACAAAGAAGTCTCTATTTACGCTGGCCTCTCTAAATTGCTACGTACGATAAGGTTTGACTTTGAACCTTGTTAAATTCCTATTTTCCAACGCTACAAATCTATTTTGTACGCTTTAATACCGTACGAACAAAAACAAGAAACATTAGCTTTACTGAAAATTGTTTAACTTATATTTTTGTGACAACTTTAAAAGTAGTATCAGTTTTATATTCACCTGTAACGTAACGTAAAAAAAAATATTTATGCCTAACTGAAGCGATGTCATGTTATACTTTTAAATATAAATGTAGTTTGAAAGGTAAGGTACCATAGATTTACTTTTTCAAAGCCTTCCATGTTACACTTCCAGAATAACAAGATGTTTTTGATTAACTTTTGATAGGATTGTTATTTTAAATGTTACTTGCATTTAATTAAAAAACAAAAAAAAAGATGATCTAAATTAAATTTGCTGTCACCTATGAACATCTTTAACTCACTCATAAAGTACAAGAGTACACTTTGGTGTATTGAAGATTACTACAACAGTCGTCTCATAAATAAGTAAACAGGAAAGCAAAAAATCGATACATGAGATAAAGTTATGTATTGTTATATCGAATGTCAGTCACCCCAGGTATGTGAGAGGTATTTCATGATTATTGACCTTTATGAGCATAGAGTATACAATAAATGGTTCAAAAGACTGTAACAATGGTATAGTCGTGTGAAAAACAGCTCATATTAAAATAATAAATAGTTTCGAGATAGACAATACGGGCCAACATTTGATTGTCGATAACAATTATCTATCAGATATATCTAACTATTATGAGGATTCCACTTTCCTTAAAAGTTTTGTCATAACATTTTTGGTAATAAAGCAATGATTAGGTCCTAATATTCACATAAGTTCATTGATACTGATTATTCGTAGTTTTATATGCAATGATTCAACCACGTATCGTTATTATCAATCTAAAGTTGCAAATACACAGAAATTCTTGATCATGTTTGCCATTTAACCATCAAAGTTCGGTACAAAATATGCAGATTTTCATCAACGTTCGACGCCGGTTCAATTTCATTCACGTTTTGTGAAAGATAGCACCGAGGTACGAAGCGTCGTGTACATTCATAAATGCGGCAGTTTCGTTGGAAATGGAGCCCGCAGTGAAGACAGCAGTGATCTGCAAGTTGAAGCAATATCTGGAAAAATATAGTCGAATCTGAACTTTATGCACATTGGCATAAAGGTCGCTCCAATAGCGCTCTCATACCCAGATGTGTCGATAGCACAAGGTGAGCTGAGGTGATACGAAAAGGTTTAATGGAAACATTGTTGCGCGGGAAATTGAGCGTTGCTACTTTCTTTTAAGGTTCGTTTTCTTTTGGTGGTCCAACACGCTTGGGAAGATGACCCGAAGGCCATACCCTTATCCTTGGCATTTCGCCAGGATACTTGTATGGACACGGACGTGTCTGCAGACTCCACTCGTATAGTTTTATGGCGTTTAGATAAATTATGTTGCTTAAAAATTTTAAAACTTGTCACGTTTTGAAAATTTACTCTCTCTACTATATTTTGTTGTAATTTATTTATTTTTTAACTTGTAGTTGTCTGTAAGAAATATTTATTTTTATACTAGAAATATCATACCATTCTTTTTCGGTTTTGTATTTATGTCCTGTTTTTATGATATACCACGGCATAGTCAAATTTTTAGTCTTTTAAGCAGTTATTTTACTTAGCCTAACCTGAGAAACCTAACAACCTAACCTAAGAAGAAGCATCGATAATTTCGTGATTAAGATAGCCATTTTTCCTATGGGAAGTACGGGGTTTGAATTACACTGACGGACTCATAAACTGCATCAAAGGTCAGAATTACTTTTGAATTAATATTTTTGATAAGTTTACAATATTTAGATTAAACTTAATGAAAATGTCGAGACTTGCAGTAAAAGATAAAATTATATCCGGGAATAAGTTATGTGCATAGTCTCAAATTCATCTGTTATCAGGGTAAAGTTTGACATTAATTCGTATACGTCAGTGTTTAATAACATTGATTAAGTTTATGAGTCCGTCAGTGTATTTAAAACCTATGTACATATTAGAAAGTTATTACCCCTTGTTGTAAAGGTGAAATGAACCATTAAAAGGAAATCTATATACCAAAGAGTTCTTCATTAAATTCTCAAAGGTACGTGAAGTCTCCTAATCGGTATTTGGTAAGCGAGGTATTACTGTTACTTGAACCTTTTTAGCTAAGGACCAGTACTCAGCAGTGGGACATTCGATGAAGGTGTAACGAGAATTTCGGAATAAAATCTCGTCATATATAAATATTGTACATTTTTTTAATTGAAAGAGAATGGCCAGAGCATTTCCTGAAACTGTTAATAATTAAAATTTAAACATCCATTGAGTACTATTCTACTTTCGAAGGTAAATCAAATTGGACAAATTAATCGTGACAATATTAAGACTATATTGGGAGTATCTAATACCCTTAGGTCGTTGATAAAGGAATAATTTTAAAGGAACAACTTATATATTAGATCAAAGTATAATTTATGAGCAGGTTAAAGCTATGAGTACATCATCATTTGAAGCCCTACGGAGATAACATTTAAGGTTTCTTTAATTTCACTTTAATTAAATATCACCCCTCGACGTTTTTTTCGCTTTGAATTAGGGTGTACTTAAGGCTTTTGTCAGAGTTGAATAAGAAGAAATGTATAGTTAATTAGGAATACTTAAAATTGTAAATTGGTTGTAGGTAAAAGAATAGCAAATGGTGACGTAGTCAAGTTAATGGGAAGTGGTCACTGACGTCATCTATAACAACTTGTTTCTGTTACAATAGAACAAAAGAGCGTGCAGGCCACACCATATTAAGTGATTACTGAGACCAAGAGACATCCACATCTAAACTACAACAAAACTGAAATTTTATCTGAAACCGTACGTACCATGAACCGTACGAAGATGAGTTGCTACTCCTCAAGACAAATAACATAAGTTATTAGACTAATCTTAGTCCTAAGGTCGTCACGCTTGGAAGCGTACCTAGGATACCACACCGGTCAAAAACTGAAAATAGGAACAACTTTGAACTCGTCGCATAAAGCACACTATTCTTATATTCGCTGACTGTATTATTTCAACAAACATTTCTACAGTAGCACCTGTTCTTGAGATAGTTCTGTTCTGTAACGAAAAATAACAATGTAAAACTTATAGCAATTTATTTTCCTTCCAACGAAAATTTCAAATGGAAAATTGGAACACGTGCATGCATATTTTTATGCGGGTCTGTCATGTTGTTTGGTTCACCTTTTCTTAAGTAAGAATATGATTTGAGATTTGGCCTATAATTTGTCATTTGTTATTTCTTAAGCCGTGAAGAAATTGAGAAAAAATCGTGAGGAAGGAAGTAAAAAAAAATGAAGTCAATAGTATTTTTTCTGTTACGGAAGCAAGAAACCTATGGGTACCGTTACCGATCAATATCCTTAATAGATGAGTTACTAGTTCGGCAGATTAAGATAGTCGCTTAGCTAAGTGTAATTGGTGACCGCATCTCTCCATCTAAAGCATAAGAGTTGCTTCACTGAAGTCTTAGGAGCAAAGGACCGGATACGGAAGAACGGTAGTATGTGAGCAGAGATGGTTTTTCCCAGGATGAATTTTACAGGAGTATCATCAACACAGCAACGCAAAAAGGGTACAATTCTTGGCATTACAACTCAAAAAAATAACAATGGCTTCACTTTTGGTTCAACTCAAGAAGACGTGGAGGGCGTTCATATCAATTGTCGATGGTAGTATTTCAGACAACGGTTTACATTATTTTACCTAACTTGTCTAATTAATTGTTTATGGATATAACTTTAGAATTAAATTTTATAAAATATATTACTTTAATACAAAACAACAAAATAGCTGGCTTAATTCTTATAATTAATTAGTTCTATAATATACATTGCCAAGCCAAACAGCTGGTCTGACCCACTACATTAGATGCTTCACGACAAAAATACAGCCATTCCTGTAGCATAAACATACAATCCTACGGGACATTTATTTCAATCTTAAAAGAAAATATTCCTGTTTTCGTGGAATCTGATTAATTAATTGCCTACTTCAAATGATTACCCAAACATGAAAAGCAATAAAAATAGAACCTAAGGTCTCGTTCGTCAACAAGAATGTCATAAAAGAAAATGGCCGCTTAAGCGCGCCATTTTACGTTTAGTGACATGTGACAGCGGTAATTAAAAAGAAAACGGGAAGTGGTGCTTATATTTAGAATTTTGCAATTATATTATTTGGGGTAAAGCACAAAAGGCTCACTGACGGCTATGGTAATTTTAAAATAATTTACACCCTCTTTGGACTTTTCTTGATATATTCATTGTATAGAATATAGAACGCAAAAAAAGAATACCAAAAATATATGAAGATGCGATAGTGTTTTCTTTAACTTTATTTTTTCACATTCTATTTTTAAATATGCATGTATTCTTTTGTGCCAGTATAAAAATATAGTTTAAATTATTGCCTCACCCACAGTATTTTTATCACATCTGTTTGTAAACAAACATGTATTTTAATAAGCCAAATTTTAATGTATAGTGGTTGTAAGCCTAGATTTAGCTTTTTTATTTTTATTTTTAGTGTTAAGCGATCTCTCTAGCACGTGGATTTCCAAATTTAACCTTAAACTGGATTAACTATGTAAAGCCAAATATACTACTACTCCTAATAACTAAATTCCCTACTGCAGTATAAGTCTACGGTATCGTAATGTTCACAGGAAGGAACAGATTTGAATGCGATTTATAATTAATTTCATTGTCACAGTATTAAACTTTGCTTTATAATAATTTTAAATTTATTAAGCTCTTGAATATTATCCATGTAACTATGGAGAAAAAAAGCCAAAATAATAGTAATATGTACCAATTAAAAGATAAACAGTATTTTGCGTCGAAACGTTGAAATGTATTTCATTGTTAAGAGACACAATAGGCCAGATTTAGCCGGTAACAATATGGCTGCTTTATTATTTCAGCGAAAGAAAATAAGGTATTTTCATTAATGAAGTTAAAGTTTAATTGCGTTTTGCAAAATGATCTTTTCCGAGCCGGCGTCGGTCGCGGTTACTGCGCTACGCTCCGATGTACGAGTAAGGTCCACATATTAGGTACCACTCTATTATTATTACCCATTTTTCAAACTATTGCAATGAAATGTAGTCTAATCTATCTATATATACAATTAAACTCTAAGTGAGCCGTATTTGTACATTATACATATATTTTTGAAAAACCTTAATATAATAGTAATTATTATTAATACGGAGACAAAATCTTATATATTTTTTAATCTTGTATTAGAGAATCTGTCAAAGATATCAAAACAGATCCTAAATTTTTGATCGCAGATCACCTGCATCATTGTTTTAGGTGTTTCGTCTTTATAAGCGTCTGCCATGGACACTTATAAAGACAATCATCGACACAGAATGCTAATGTAAGGCTATAAATATAGAAAGTATTATATTAGAAATAAATACCTATACGGCAACCATACCTCACCAACCGAAACACAATACATGAAGAACGTGTTGCTTTACGGCGAGTTATGAGGGTGGCGGTGATATCGTTAACTCCTTGACTGCGGGATTCATGTATTAGCAAGAAACTGGAGCCTATTTTTCTTGACTGAAAATGCGCGGACAATTCACTGAAATATTGTATTTTGTAGCATCTGTGTAATCTACGAATACACAGACTTATTACCGTCCTCAGTCTTGTAGCGTCGACATGAACAGTACATGTGTTCGCCCGTAATCCATACAGATTTGTATGTACAACACAGGTGGATACAAGCCGCAAGCGCTACAAAAATACAATATTTGTGTGAATTGTCGGCGCATTCCCAGTCCAGAAAAAAGCCCCAGTTTAGTGCCGACTCCAGCAGTCCTGACTCCATGTAATACATAAGCGCCGCAATCAAACTGGTAAAACAGGTGTATTCATATCTTTGAAAAGGTAAAAGTGTGCCAAGGTTTCTAACCCCCGACTCTTGGCGTTCAGAAGAGTGACAAAAGAAAAGATGTGAACTACCACTGGTCTATCTCTGCTTTTATAAAGTACTTATAATCCACCTTAAAGCGGGACGTTAAACAGGGCTTAAGACTTGTTTGAGTACAAAGATCATTTATTATCAGGTTACCTGCATGCTCGTTTATTACTTTTTCAACAAAAAATAGTTTTCAATTATTATGTACAAACCACATCAAATTTAGACAAGCTGATAAATTTATCTACTATGATACAAAAAATTGAATATTGTATACAGCCTCTTTACATAATGCCAAGCAGACATTAACAAGTCCCAACCGATCTACCCTAATAGGTGTCAATTTTTCAGAAGAGGGTTTTTGGGGGTTGATAAATTCAATAAATGATAATAATATACGAGTTCGAGATGCTATTACCCGCAGATGCCGCCCTCAAAAATTAATGCAAACGACTCGCAAAAAGTGAGATAAATTACGATTTCGATCATGTTTCCAAATAAAAAGGCGGAGACGTCACAGGCTTTGCACTAACATAGCCATGACACGAATAGCACGTTCTTATAAAGTCTTAAGTTTCTTTTCATGTGAAGCTTTGTATGATTTTTCTATTCTTTAAAGATGTGCTAAAATTCAGTATAATTACAGTTCATTAAAGTTTCATTTGAACACACAGCAGATTACAAAATTATACCGAAGAACTTGAAGTGACATTTTTTTTATATTCTAATATATTGATAATAAGCAGATGTCTTTAAAACATTTTGAAACAGATAGGAATACTTCCACTTTATCTAATATAATAATATATTTATTCATTGTATAGACTAATAAACAAAATAACTGTGGATATAGTTTAGTGGATAAAATTTTGGTTCCTCACACTTGAGGTTCGGACCCAATTTGCATGTACCTCTAATTTTTGAAATATGTTTGGGTATTAAGAATTACATCGTGAAAAAGTTACGTCTGACCTTTCTTCAAAAAGTAAGATCCAATCCACTCTGGGCTGACCTGATATACTGTGGTTGAATTCCTCTCATATAAAGAGAAGATCGGACTATTATTGCGAAAGAATGTGTAGTTTAAGATGATAACTAATACACAAAGCAAAAACACTGCGCTTAAGAACTTAGTGTTCACCATAAAAAACAACAAACGAAATCTTGAATCAAAATGGAAAATCAAAATATTTTTACCCAAAGTAGATTCTTTACAGAAATTTAAAAATTGAACTTGGAGTTGGGAGTACTATAGTTCAACCGGGGAGGTACCACCGCCGCCCTCGTAACCCGTCGTAGAAGATTTCTTATGTTTCACTTGGAGAGCTGCGAATGCCGGCTACACTTTAAAGCGAGCGTCTTAGTCCTCAAGAGTATCTACGTTCGAGCACAGATAGGATTTCGGTTGTGTTTGTAGTTGTACGTGGATGTCTACGGGCTGCGACTACTTAACATCATGGCGCATGATGCATGCTCGTTTACTACTCTTCTAACATAAAAACAAACTCTTTTTGATATACAATAAAGTACAACCGAGTCGTAATGTGTTTCATTTTGAAGAAGAGACGGCGAAAAAAAATCCAAATCAAACGCAGTTGCGATGAAGGTTACTCTTGTATATAAAAATCGATCTGCGATCTGACTTTATATTCCAAGGTTGATTTGATTCACAAAGCTATCGGCAACCCACATCCGGCTCTGAAGTGGTCAATAAGTACAGCACAAGTGCGTAATACTACCCTCCCCTCACACAATACAAATGACTCCATTTAGAGAACCGTTCCCGATCGTCCCTCAAACGAACCAATATTTACAAATTCCACACTCAAAGCCACTCCAAACTATGACGTCACATCCCTGTACGAGGAGCCTAGGGATGTGTCGATTGCCGAATAGCTAAATAACACTTCACAGTACAAATATGTGGATGTTGCTTTGCAAATTTGAGCTCACGTAAAGAAAATTTTGTACGTATCATTTTAGAGTAATATATTCACTAAAATTATACGTTTTGAACTCCACAAATTGACATCATAATATTACTAATGGCAGGCAATAAATTTTGTTCAATAAATGACGTTAAAAAAAGCAAAAATATTTGGTCGCAGCTTGGTCGTCTCACAGATTAGGCAATTCAAATAAAAAATAAACTAGATCTGTTACCTTACTCTTGCTGAAGCTTACTAATATTCGTATATGTACGTTATGTAAAGCCACGCAGTAATACTATCCACCATCCACCATCAACAATCCGCATCCAATAGCATAACTCCCTTTTTTCCATGAACGTCGTAGAAGATGATTAGGAGATTAAACTAGGTAATATGCATATTTTAATGAATCTACTGCAGTCACCATAAGCATATTCAAGCATTGGAAAGACACTTTCTTTCGATATTTTATCCTTTTTTTAAAAACATTTTTGTATGTACGTTTATTTGATAATAATTCAAAAATCGAAAATAAGCTTTATTTTTAGGAGCTACAATACTGCGGGCGGACACAACGGCTGTGGATTCCTAGATGCTGCACAGATGCGGCCAAACACAACAAGTGTATGAAGTGTAAGCGACGGCGCATCTCCAGTGTAAAAAAAACTTCTATTGCAATGCCGCCGCTTGCACACAGACTTAATATAAATGAGCCCCGCAGTGTTAATATCAGATGACTTGCATGCTCGTGTGCTACTCTCCACATAAAAAAGAACCTTCAGCTAAGTCAACACAGCCACACTGTATAGTGGGATGTTGGAACACCATTTATATTCTACGCAACGAAGGGGCAGCTTTTGATTTCTTGCGTTTCGACAAAGACTGATGTTTCTCCGACCCGGCTTTGTCGTGGTATTGTTGTAATTGGATAAGAAAAGAGTAAAGTGACATTTGTTTTTTTTTTATTATATAAAACTAGCTTCCATATGCCACTTTGCTTGTATGGACTTTATATTATGCATGCTTTTGCCTGCATCTTTTTTGAAGCCTATGTTAATACATTTCAATCATTCGTATCGGTTTATTTCTACCCTGTAATGTATATTTAAAGAAAACCTTTCAACGGAAATAATAGTTAATACAAATCTTCTTCCCTTTAACCAGTTTTGATAAATAGTCAACTCACAATAATGTCACATTACTAAATTTTCTTTTTTACACACGTAAATTATGTGGTTATAATTACTTTAGCGCGTATGATGCAGTGAACTGTATTGAATGAATAAAGTTAAGTAATTTTGGCCTTGCTTGGGATTTGGATGGGTAACCACTAGTGGTAAAATTTCGCTTATATTAAGCCTTATTATGCAATACAAGAATGAACTCACGCGAGAAATGGAAGTGTCAGTTATACCTCAACATATATTTCAATAAATAAGTAACTTGTTATCGATTCCTTTATCTAATTACAATAAGCATATATGTAATAAGAGTACCTATATACATATATAGTAGACTTAAATATAGAAATATATTATTTGCGAAGAAGATAAAACCTCATTACTCTCATTTAATAAATAACTACAAAAAATACAAATTGAAATATTTACAATATCTTGTTTTACTTACAGTAACTTCTCAGTAATAATATCAATACCTTAATAAAGTCTGACTTTCCTTTAAATCGAATTTGAGACTCGCCACAAAATTTCTTATACCGAGAAAGTTTCGAACTCGATCAAATATAAGTTTAAAGTTAAGCGTATGAACTTTTTACACAGCAATACACGTCCCGCATTGCATGTACTCTAACTACTTGTTGGAAACTGTAGTTAACCTATAACTGAAGTTTCAATCGCGTTACCAAAGTTTTGAGTATACAAATCGGGATTTTCCTTCGACGAGTTGCAATTTTTAAGATATTCACATTCATATTAGAGATAACCTTTTTATGTGAGAAGAGTAGCAAATAAGCATGCAAACCACCTGATGTTAAGTAGTCGCAGCCTATAGACATCCACGTACAACTACAAACACGACCGAAATCCTATCTGAGCTCGAACGTAGATACGTTGCTATTCCAACTAAGATGGTCGCCTCGCTTTAAAGTATAGCCGGTAGTCAATATTATAGTATTTTTAATGTTAGACGAGCAGACGCAAACTAAATGCTACGTATGGAGCATGCAGGCTACATGTTAAGTGGTCCACCTTTAATGTGGAGATCAATGGACTCATTGATCTCCACATTAAAGGTGGGAGAACTATAGTTTGACCGGGGAAGTACCACCGCCGCTCTCTAATCCGCCGTGAGGCATTACTTGTGTTTCGGTTGGAGAGTTGCGGATGCTGGCTACACTTTGAAGCGAGGCGATCCTCTTATTCAGATAGAATTTCAGTCGTGTTTGTGGTTGTACGTGGATGTCTATGGGCTGCGACTACTTAACATCAGGTGGTTTGGATGCTCGTCTGATACTCTTCTCACATAAAAAAATACAACTTCAAACACGGCTAAACTTCTGATGTCATGTATGCGTCGCTATGCTTAAAAACTGAGATGGTCGTCACGCTTGTAACTATAGTGCCAATTATGCCTGTACCATAGCAACACAAAAGATGCTTCATGGCAGATTATGAGCAGATGCAGTATTTCTGAACTTATATATATGATAAGATTGATACACATAGGACTTCTGAAGTCGAAACCACGATGTCTACAAACATAATTGATATCACGTTTAATGCATGACTGGTATTTTAATAAGATGAAAAAAAGTACTAAACTAAAACTACAATTATTATAAGACAAGTGTTAGAACTAGTTCGCCCGGGGAGAAACCACTTTTATCCTCGCAATCTGCTGTAAAACTCTTTTGTTTCGGATATAAAGGTGCGGCTTGATATATAAACAAGCGAGATGACCATTCTCCTTTATTCCGTTATTTTTTAGGAGTAACAACGTATTTATGTACACCCAAATAACATAGGATCTGTTGATCTCTGATCTGTCATAACATGAGATTGAATGCAGATGTTCTTGCCGTAGCGATTCCTTATCATCAGACGATATGTAGGCTCGTTTGCTACTCTTCGAAAGTGAAAAAATCGACCTACATATATTCAGTGAGAAGTGAGTTCAGTAACATTTTGCACTTACCCAGTCGGAAATACTAATTACTTAGACTTGATTTCAAACTTTCTATTCGCTGCTTGTTAAAAACGAAATATTTCGACTGGCTTCCCAGAACTTCGTCTGAAAAGTTTTGCCAGCAAAAAAAATGTAATCGATCATAATAACTGGTAACACTCAGTACCTCTAACTGCTTAGATTCGATCCAATTAGCGGTGCTTTATAGGGATTGGAAGCGATTTACAATGCTTCTAACTTTGAAATGTTGTTAAATAGCTCCGTGGAATTAACTGCTAACTAAAAATAATAAGTTTAAATTCACTTCTAATTCAGAAAAGTAGCTTCGTAAATGTTTGTAAAATAAAATAGAATAGTTAGAACGTACTTTCCGTTTTCTATCTTAAATTTAGTTTTGAAAAAGAATAAAGAAGAAATTAGATGAAAATAGGACCAAAACTCGAATACAAGAAACAGAGATATCGGTCACAGATACGTTGATACTTGTGAAGACTAAGATTGCCTAACTTTTTTGTAGCCGGCAACCACAGGTACCTAACGTAATATGAATTGCTTCACGATGTTTAATGAAGGGAACGGTGGTTCATTTGTTTCAAATATTAACATCTATTAAACTTCATTTTTATTTTCTGTAAATATACCCATAATATGTATTTTTTAATTTTGCGTCTTGAATTCTAAAAGCATCAGTTGATCTGCTTGTTTACTTTCTTTTTTTATCAAAAAATATTAAACATTAAGATTAATCTACCCCATAGAACGACAGAGCAATTGTAGAGCAGTTATGGAATGATTATACCGTTTTATATAGCTTTGCCCTGTTCCCAACTGTCCCAATCTAACCCTCCGTGCACCCTTCATCCGGTATTCTCTCAGCGAACAAAAAACCATTCGCAATTTCAAACAACGATTGCTAAGAAAATGGTCTGGAGTTATCACAAAGGCTATGGTCTCGATTACGTAGACGCTCCCTTGTACAACGAATTAATAGTCGAATTTGTAATGAAAAGAAAGATGTCTGGATTTTTAGACTAAGTTTGAAACTTTTGAAAAGTCCATTATAAAACTCGAATTGTTTGTTTGATATTTTTTAACTTCAAATATTACAATGAATGTCTTTATTAAAATATAATGAGATTTAAAAAACTAACATTTTAAGCTGTTATACATTGGTGAGTCTTAAAATGGTACGCCTTTTACGATACTTCATAAGACACGTTTTAATTTGCAACTAAACGTTAGCTATCTTACACATCATAAAACATTGCAGAAAACTGGGAACGTCATTACAGTAGATAAAGATTCGATGGTATAAATGTAGCAAACAAGTAAAATTAGTCAAAAAATTTTTAGTCAAAGTATAGTCTTTACAGAATTATTTTTAAATGTCAATAAACTACGACCGACTCGAAGGAAACTCCAAACCCCACATCACCATATAGTATGTACATCATGTAGTATCTGACAGTAGTACAGACACTAACGCCTAGATATCTGTAAACGACTGTGTATAAAACACCTCTAAGACGCCACTCTATTGGATTGAAGATTATAACCCGAAACTTTTCGGAGTACATCCCTTACCTTAGAAAAATAAAGAATCGTACGTTACTTCTTAAATAGGGATAGCTATAATAGAATAAAAAAGAATCATCAAAATCAGTTCATGGAGTAAAGAATAACCGAACACCTCAAAGAAATAAATTTGCCGCACTTACTTCATTAAAATATAAGTAGTTCTTGCTTCTAAAAGTTAAAAAGAAACATGGTGATATTCTTAACTCAATAAGTCTACTTCAAATCTTCTCTCTCAAAAATATAAGAAAGATGATGTTTTCTACTCATAGCCCCATACTATGATTCTGTGTTCCATAGGCACATAAAAACAAGTGCGCAAACACGCAACAAAACCCAGGCCTAGAACAGAAAACTAATTACAAGATTAAAAAGTATACCTGACCGGGAATCGAAGTCGGAACAAGCTCCAACATAGATGCGTTCCTACTCCTGAGGACTAAAATTGTCGCATCGCGTCAAAGTGTCGCTGGCACCCGCACCCCTCCAACCGAAACAAGTAATGCTTTACGGCGGATTATGAGGGCGGCGGTGGTACTTCCCCGGTCGAATAGTTCTCCCACCTTTAATGACATAGGACACAATATTTATCAATTGCACATTTACGGTTCACAAATTTACCTACATTTTCTTCCCAAATAAAGATTTACTGCGGAGAAATACCGGAGAAATTATGCTAACAAGTAACGGTTTGGAAAGTTTAAACATAAACGCTTTGGGAAATTCTTTTTACGAGTTCCTTCAACGGCGGCGGTGACGAGTTCGTTATGTAAATAGTTCATGTTGTTTTTAAGCATATCTTTTACCAATTTGCCATTTTTATTTGGTTTGCCATTTGGAAACATTTACAAGGAATTGTAAACGTTATGATTTTTAAGCAACATCCAGGTCTTGTTCAAATATTTAATACATTTTAATTTTACCTAAAAGATTTGAAAATGATAGACACATTTATACACAATACACAGTATATACCGAGTAATCACGATAAATAATTTTAGACCACTCAACCCAGTCACATGAATCGTCAATAAAAATAATTAAAAATAATAAAAAATCGTTTTTAAGGGTGGTAGAGCCGTTAGAGTTCGTCTGTGGCGGCACCACCGCCACCCTCATAACCCGCCGTAAAGCAACATGTTCTTCATGTATTATGTTTCATGAGCAGCAAACTACGTGATATTAAGCAGTCGCAGCCCATAGACATCCACGTACAACCACAAATGCGATGAAATCCTATCTGATCTGGAACGAAGACACGTTGTTACTCCTGAGGACTAAGATGTTCCCCTCACTTCAAAGTATAGCCGGCAACCGCATCCCTCCAATCGAAAAACAAGTAATGCTTTACGGCGGATTTTGGATTATGAGAGCGGCGATGGTACCTCTCCAGTCGAACTATGGTTCTCCCACCTTTAATTTTACTTCGTTACTATGTTATTGTGTAAGATTTACTTATTAACCCCAAAACAGAATCCGTCGTTAGCAGCTAGTACGCAATATCTGTAACTGACTTTCGTATTAAGGTAAAATTGATGTAACTAAATGCGACAAAAGCAATCTTTATAAAATTTAATATCTCTCAGACTATTTCATTACCATCACCCATACAAGTCTCATAACTGTTTAATATATACTTCCAAAAATATATCACGTAATCGTGTACAATATAGCGTCAACTCGCGTCGCCACGCACCTTTACGATTACTGCTACGCTAGCCCTAACCACTTCGGTCTGACTAAAAGTTCCAGCTTCGATTCGTAGCCAGACAGACATCAGGACAATGGATTTAGATTTCCGTTCTGGGTCTGGGTATTTATGTACTTCGTCTGTGTCCATGGCATCCACGACAAAGGGTATTCCAGTATTGTGGCATTGTAGATAGCGTGTAGATAGATTGTTGTGTGTAGATAGCGTAAGTATTGCTGTATATCTGTGTGCAGGGTGCGACTAAGATTGTTGAAAAAAACAGAAATCGCATCCAATGTTTGAAATGAAAAAATATCTTCCTGCACAGGAGATACTTTTACCGGCGAATGACGGCTCGTTATGTAAATAGTTAACGTTGTTTGTCGCCGAGCCGCTTACTGGCAGGTCAGGCAGAAGACGCTTTACTGAAAAAGTGATATAAGCCCTACTTTACTTCTTCCGCGTTGCGAGTTGTTAGACGCGACGTAATATCAACGTCATTATTTTTTTACACGTAACTATAATAAAATGTACAATTTGATTGCGGCACTCATATAGACGCAATTGCGGGAGGCGGCACGAAACTGGAGTTCTTTCTCTAGACTTGAGATTGTCTTGACAACTCGCACAAACATTGTATTTTTAGCATCAGTGTAGCATCTACGAATACACAGACATAATGTCCGTCTTCAATCTTGTAGCGCCGATACAGACGTAAACAGCACTAAGCAGCAGTAATGAACTACAGTTCTAGTACATTATAGTTAGATATATGAACTTATCATCTGGTGGTCTGCGTGGTCTTTTGCGACTCTTATGTGTGACTAAAACTCTAGAAGTCTGTTGTATGCGCACCAGGTAAAAACTATATTTTTCGCGATATGCATCCTTCTTTAATTTTAACTGGCTTTTACCAAAAAAATAAATTAACATGATGTCTCAATTTGATATGAAGTTATTAAAGTTTCAATAAATTACGGTGTTTATAAACACTGCGCGTTCAGTGATGTGTTTGCTTACCGTAGAGAAGTGGAACAAACTGTGTTGTGTTGATGTGATAAACAACATAGATGAAGTCACGAACAACAGCTTTTTAATTATGAACACTCCACATTTTGTATGGAAGATTCGTGACGAGGTTCGAGGACGATGAAAAGGAGTCAGATGTTCATGACGAACTTAACGACAGATGATCTACGACCATACATTTAGCAATTTTTACTTTTTTATATGAGAAGAGTAGCAAACGAGCATGCAAACCACCTGATGTTAAGTAGTCGCAGCCCATAGACATCCACGTCCAACCACAAATACGACCGAAATCCTATCTGAGCTCGAACGTAGATACGTTGCTAACCCTGAGGACTAAGATGGTTGCTACGCTTCAAAATGTAGCCGATAACCGCATCTCTCCAACTGAAACACAAGTAATGCTTTACGGCGGATTATGAGGGCCATGGTACCTCCCCTGTACACTATAATTCTCCCACTTTTCAAATCACATTACAAATTACAACGGTGAGGCGCATAAACTTAGTATTCCGTAATAGTAATACACCTTTTTATACGTGGACAGACGCCGTATGACGTCTGATCCCAGCATCTGAGTGATATCTATAGCGTATCTCCCACCATGGATAGTTCTCCCACCTATCAACTTATATTTCAAATGTCTTCCGATTAGAAATATGAGTACTGAAAACTTTATATGTATATCCACAAATGTAATGAAGCGCTTCGTAATAAAACAAGTTCTCAGTATTAATTCCATTCAAATTCAAAGAATATTAAGGGCTCTCAAATGTAAGGAATAGTAAATGTAAGGGTTTCATAAACAAACGAAGCGGAGAGTCTCATAAAATTTTTGATAGTCTTCAATTCTGAAAAACGTAAACGATGAATATTTAGTGGCACGTAAAAATGAAATCTTTTTACATTGTTGTTTTTTATAAATATGTAGCTTTGTTTTCCGGTTATACCTACTTTTTAGAGTCCGTAATCAGAAATAATAATCGAATCAAAATAAAATTATTCTCAATAACATTGTAATACATGTTACTCAAAATATTTGTTTATTGAAAATACTTTTCGAAATCTACAAACAACCACATTCCTACCGTTCTTTTTTTCGTTCTGTTATAATCTGTGCCGCAACTACTTAATCTATTTTCATGTATTAATAGTTTCCAAGTATAATGGCCGTAAGAAGCCCGACAAACAGACGTACGGCCCAAAAGACAGTCAAACTGATTAACGAATGATTTTTTTTTATTTGACATTGGACATTACCCAAAAATCGTTAATCGTGCCTATTCAGTGCATAATAAAATGTACAAACTCCGCGATAATATTAATTTAAAATTCAAACTAAAAATTTGATAATTCTTAACTTGAAAAAATAAAAGTATCTTCTTGTGGCACGTAAAAAATTGTTTACAAACAGAACCACAACATCATAGCGCGCGGTTAAAACGGGAAAGAGCAACCCCTCCGAATCACTGAAATCAATAGTCGTGGTCACAGTTGCGGAAAATCAAAGGGACAGTGTTCGCGGGTTGCGATCCACGCCACAGATTAAAAATTTCCTTTCGAGAATCAATCATGCCAGCAATGTGCGATACGGATCATGAATTTGTTACTTTTAATATTTTTTTTACAGGATTGCAGAAAGATTTTAATACATTTTATTATACAATAGGTACTCATGATTAACGCTTTTAAAATGGCGATGTTTCGAGCCAGTTGCATAGCTCGTGGTCACGTGGTGGTCAGTTATAAATTCCACTATGATATTAGTATAAAAGGTTAATGTTTAAGACGGTGTCTATATAAGTATGTATATAATGCATGTATTATTTAACTGGCTAGAGGAATGGATGTATTAGGCTCGTTATGTTCACCCCATTGATGGATTAGTATATAATTTAGTATTTAAAAATAATATAATAATAATTCGTTATAAACATAATATCGGTTGTAAATAAAAATACTAAATGGGTAAATTCAAATTTCATTATAAATATATATTGTAAACTTTACGCTAGAATTTTGTCTACAACTACGGACAATTTAACTTTGGTAAAACTTTTCGAATGTCATGAAAACTTCAATCTCGATGCATTTCTTGTATTTGGGCGAAAAAGTATAATTGCCGGCTAAAATTACAAACGAGGCGACCATCTTAGTCCTCTAAAGTTGAAACGTATCTACATGCAACTTAAGATAGGACGTTACTTCAGCTTGAAGTTGGATCTGAATGATCATTGGCTGCAGCGGTCGTTTACGATTAGGTAGCCTGCACGCTCGTGTGCAACTCCTCCAAATAAAATACTAATAATATCTTTTAGTATGTAAGAGACAAAGTAAGCGACATATACAAGATGAAAAAGAATATGCCAACACTACGGCCGTACAAATAAGCGGGCACAATTGGGCCGCTTAAAACTGTGTTAAAAAGCCTTTTTTCGCATCACAAACAGACGGACAGTTATACGGGTGTCCATTATTTGCGGACGCGTCACCCGTATTCTGTGCCCGGATGTTGTTAATGGGGGAAAATGCGGAAAATTGGGCTATTCATTTCCCGGAGCCCGACCGCAGCGGAATCGTGCAAATACGTAGTCCGACCAGGTGGGTATACCGTATGGGCGTAGGACTCACCAATTTACACCATATAGGCACACAGGTTACAGGCATACGAAAACACGGCAATTTATTTCCAAACACCAACATGCAACCTATTACGGCCACTTCGCTGTTTAAACTAAATCGCCCAACGTGGTTTGTAATTATAAAGTTTGTTATTTGTGACGCGAAATTGTGTGACGGTATTCGTAACTTCATCAAGATGTTAAGTAAGGAACAATATGTTTAATGGTAATAAATAAACTTCACTATTTTTGGAAGCTGGAAAAAAATATATTTAAAAAGCAATTTCTACTTTCATATTTAATAAAAGGTGAAGCACTCTTTATCAAATTCGCAAAATTAGACAGCATTTAAATATCTTCCTTGAAAATCGTTAATCACGTAAATCTTAATAAAAGTCATTCAATCTTTTTATTATTTAACATTATAATGAATAAGTTTACCTAAAATATTTTAAGTTTCATAAAAAACACCCTTAATAAGCCACATTTTATCTACATTCATGTATAGAAAGATTACTTTTCAGCGTGAGTGACGTCGAACGGTGGAGCCGTAGCGTACATTTTTAAACCGTGTACCCTATTAATAAAATCGATAGCCTTAACGGGAAGGCGACGTCGTTTCTCGACCAATCAAGCTGTGAAAAATCCATAAACTGCAATATCATCGGATCGACTTCATTACGCCGACAAATTCCGAACAAAATCGTCGTCCCTGAGGGATATTTGTATTTTACAGCGCACCTCATTCCCGCATTTATGGTCGAGTTTGATTTGATTCCCTTATACTTTACGAGTGGCCCGTGATTCCTTCGCTACCCTACATGGTATATTATGTATTATATTTACGCGTCTTCGTACACCGTGAATGTGTATCATTAATCTTAGTAATAAATATCAGCGTTCCTTCCCCTTCGTTCTGCATTCTCACTTGTCTTGGAAGGCGGCTGTTATGATCCTGTTTGATCGGCGCCGTGTAGGGAGCACTTAATAAAATGCGTTTTTTCAATCTATCCTCGTTTCTCTCGTTCCACGCATTTTACGGGTCACTTCGTTTGTTGACTTTATGTTTTGAGGCATTATATTTCGAGTGCCCTTTCTGCAAAGATTTATGTTTGCGGTGGCACTTTTTGTCATGTCAGCGCGGATTCTTATTTTGCTTCCGACTTTTGTGAAGATAACTTTACGTCTTTCTAGGTTTCGATACAAAAGATGTGTTTGAAGCTTATATATGTGTGTATGTATCAACATGTGTTGTATTTATGTGTATGTGAAAGTAGAGCTAATAAACAGGGTCGTGTACTTCAAAAAAGTTTCTTGCATTTGTTCGTAGCTAGATGTGATGAAAAACTGTTTAGCTGTTATAATTTAAAGCTGATGATGTATTGGGGACTCTTCTAGTGTCCATAGACGGTGGGGACTACTTTTCATCAAGTGACCCGTCTGCCTTTCCGATAGGCAAATTTATAAAAAAAACCGAGATCTCAAAAATCAAAATCAAAATTCAAAGTGCTATTATCAGTGATCTCATTATAAACAGTATATTATCATGGAATTAAGTAATGACCAATAATAATTATTCTTAGGATTTAGGAGAAAAATGTTGTTCATCATAAGGTTTTCTGAGCATTATTTATTAAATTACGTATTGCTAAATAGTTCATAGCAGACATCTAAGCTTATATTTCGCAAGCAAAGCCACAAGTCATAGTTATAAATTGTAAGACTATATCAGGAATTTCTAACAAAATTGTTTACGATAAGGTGTAAATAAAATAAAAAGTATACGAACTCAATAATACTATACTACCACACTACACGTAAACTTTGTACTCGACAGCTACGGCTCAAAGTGACCTCGTGTCGAACAAAGCCTTTTTATTATTACATTTTCAAGATGCAGCAAGATGGTGTGTGCATTCACTTTATACGGTCCAAGATAGCGCTGACAGCATTGCGATGTCCCAAAGGATGCCACTGTAAAGTTTTCCAGACTTATTTTAAGCCTGAATTAGATTGTTTCTACAAGAATAATGGATGTTCTACTATCTCAGCCATAACACTATGTGACATAATCAAAATATATAGAGACTTAATATAAAATACTGAAAATTCTGTCTAATATTTCAAAATCTGTGTATTCTATGTAAATGGTATTTATACGTAAATTATACATAAAAATCGTGCATACTTATATGATAATCATACAAATAGTTGAAATTATTTAATATTTTTGCGCCTGTGACTTGAGAATTGGTATATTTGGCCGGTTATAGGTATCCGGATAACTATAACCGGAATTACCTAGCCTTCTTACATTACATAGAATAATTAATATTAAGACATTTATTTGAAACACGGATGTTAAATGTTAATAAGAATTAACGTTAACATAACATGGAATACTTTAAAACTAATTATAATAATCTAACGTAAACAATCTAAAGGAAGTCCGTGGCCATGCAGCATGGTGCCAAGAAAGCTGGCCGAACTCCCGTGTTGACTAGCGATCGCAATTCTCTGCATGTCACAGCTCAGCCCTCTTGTCACGAGCAGCGTCGATCAAACGTGGGACTAATTGTTCGATTTTTAAAATATGCATGCTATTGAAATTGAAATTGAAATTGAAATGGCATTTTTTATATATAAAAATACTTTATTATGTGAAACGAGTATCAAACGAGCATGCAAATCATCTGATATTAAGTTATCGCAGCCCGTAGACATCCACATACAAACACAAACACGACCTACCCTATTTGAACTCAAACGTAGATACGTTGCTACTTCTGAGGACTAAGATGGTCTCCTCGCTTCAAAGTGTAGCCGCCAACCGAACCTCCCCAACCGAAACACAAGTAATGCTTTACGGCGGATTATGAGGGCGGCGGTGGTACCTAAGCCTAGCGCCTAAACTATGAATAATTTGCGAAAATATCGACCGACGCGTCAGAGCTAAACGATTCAGTGGAGTTTTAACACACGCTAAAAGCTTAGCGGTTTCGAGTTTCACTGACGAACAAAATTTGATGGACCGCTCTTTGTTTATGAAAAAGTTCTGACGTGTGTTTTTTTGAGTTAAAATTGCACCACCAATTTTTTGGATATCAACGTAATG